>PQWD01002425.1:0-59713 GCA_019425675.1 Leucinodes orbonalis | reverse complement strand
AAGTACAGTATAAGTTTTACAATCTTTACCGTGTACCACATTCGCCAAAGATTTTAACTATTACAATAATATTAGTACTAATCTTATCATCAGATAATACAGAATATTAAACATTACCACTACTAATATTTATATAAACTATACAAATTTATTTCCCAAACTATAATATATTTGCTTGAATTTTCAACCTACCCTCCACACTAGGCAATGCCTGTCCTGTGGGTTATAATGATGTTAACAGTATGAAATTATACACGGCACTACGTTCATTTAAACTATAGCACTATGAATTATACATTTAATTAACAAAGTACACTTCAAAAATGGCGCTTCAGTAGGTGAAGTGAGTGTGCATGTGGGACTACTTAATTACTTTTAAAAGATTTTCTGCTTCGTCGTAAGTGAGGCTCAAGAGTGATTTGTGTAATATAGCTTTTGCTTCCCTAAAAGATTTGTTAACAAGTTTGAGACGATTGACTAATTGATTATGGATGTGAGGAAAGAGGTGTAGTCTGAAGCGCTGAGCAAAACCCGTTTTAGATCTTAGGGTTGGAATTTTAAAAACCGTTTTATTCCTCATGGCGGTGTATTCCCTAGAAGCGACTACTGTTCTGTGGGAAGAAACCACTGCTCTGAGTATAAAAAGCTTTCATTGTTCAGTGCCTCTGTGGGGATAGCGAAAAGGTTTAAAGAGAGCCGTCTTCAATACTCCTCTTTGAGCTCTCTCTAGAACAATAAGTGAGGTTTTAGATAATATTTGTATAATACTTACTACTCATAATAATGACTGCTCATTTGCGCCTACCTAACCGAGAGAGCTCACTGCTCGCTGCGACGTCACGCAGTGCGATGTAATGTATGTGTTTACAAAAAATATATAAGTATGTTTATCAGTTGTTTAGCACCCGTAATACAAGCTTCACGCTTAACTGAGGCTAGATGGTGTAAACCGTGTGAATTTCCGTGAATATTTATTTATTAAATATATAGCTACATTAAAAGTCGTGTATATAAGCAAAACATTACGCATCAAGCCATGTTCCATTTTAATCACACTTCCATCCAAAAAACCTTTTCGGGAAGTTATCAATCGCTCGCCGCTCGCAAGCATTTCCAAAGTTATTCAAAACTTTTATGAAGGCTTGGCAGTGTTTAACAAGGTTTTGAATTTGCCTTTTTCAGTTTTACTTTGTTATCTTAATATGAGTGAAAATGCGAAGTTAGTATAGGATAAAGTCAACATGACTTGGGTTACCTTGGTTTGTACTTTTTTTTTATTATTTTCTGCAATATAAGTAATAGTGACCTTTTTCTAGCAGAAACAGCAATATTTTGTAGCATTGGTTCTTCGAGTTACTTGCCAATTTGTCCACTGCTCATTACAGTCTCTTGTTTCAATACTAATAGCAAATTTTTATAATGTGTTGTTTGTAAAATGTATATTAAGACGTTTTATTCAAGTTTTGTACTTTTAAAAGCAGTCATAAATGCTCAATTACTGAGCACCTACCCCAATTACTTGGATACTTCCATTCAATAAAATTCTGTTGCCGAAACATTCTTAATTATATAATCGTGTCGAAAAGTTAACCAAAATTGGTCCTTATGGTTTATCTCATAAAGTGGGAACTCCAAAAACTGTACCATTCACCAGCGACCTCATACGTTTGTATTGCACTGCGCATAAAAACGGGCCGACATAAGTTGCGTTTGAAAAGATAATAATAATAACATTGGAAACAGTTGGCAAGCCTGGAGCGACAATGCGCTCTAGTGCCGTTTTTGCACTCAGTCCAAGACACGGGTGGGAAGTATTATTTCGCACGCAATAATATAGACACAATATAAACTCTATTCATTTTTTTTTTTTCTCTTTATTAAGGATAACCAAACAATTACAACAAGATATATGTAAGTCTTATTAACTACGTTTAGAGTCAATGTGCAACCAGCACATTATCCACATATTATGAATTTAAAATTTAGTTACTTCGGAATACACAAAAGAAGAAAAGCTGTTCTATATTACTGCAAAGCACAAATGTAGACTAATGTTACCTACACTACAAGCTACACAGACAGATATGAAGGGATATATCATTATGTCATTATCATTCATTTATTTGCAAGTCACATGGTTTTAGGTGTTATAATCCCCTGGAAGATGTAATCATCTCCGAAGATACGATCATTAAAAACAAAGAATGTTTTTTTGTTTAATGGTTGAAATATTGAACTCTTACATGGAATTTCGGGTACTTCCACATTCAACCCCAATTTTTCTACCGGTGAATTTGTATCACGGTACTTTTTTAAGTCGATTGAAGTCGAAATAGTCCAGGTAGGTGACGTTACTCGGTCTCATATGTCGTTAGTAATGGGGTCGTGCATACGAATTCTGGAGTCAGGACCACATTTTAGTATACATAATGTAGAAGTAAAAAAGTAAAAAAAAAGTAAAAGTAAAAAAAAAGTAAGTAAGTTGACTGACATAGTGATCTATCAACGAACAGTCTAAACTACTGATCGGGCTGAAATTTGGCATGTAAGTACATGTTACGACGAAGGCATCCGCTAATAAAGGATTTTGATTAATTCTACCTCCAAGGGATAAAATAGGGATTGCAGTTTGTAATAAAACTTTGTCAATTTTAATCTCGATCTGGCTAGACTTGGCATGCATAAAGCTACTTAAACTCCTATAACGGGATAAGATATCTTCTTAGATTTTTAAACTGACACTTTTACTCAGTTTTGTAGGCGTTCATTTTGTACACACACTTAACAAGAGTAAGGCTGTAAAAATAATCTAATTATTAATAATACTTCTTAACGTGAGCGAAGCATTGGGCAAAAGCTAGTTGAATAATAAAACAATTCCAACCGCTGTCTTTTCCTAACTTGGACCACAGGCCCCACGAAACGGGCACCTCATAAAATATTATAACATATAAAAACGCTCCGCTCATACACAGCGCCGTCCGCGATAATTTTATGGACATGAAAAAAAACTTTGTACTGGTTTTTTTTTGCGGCGGCCTTTGAAATTTACGGACTATACCCGACTTCGTGCCAGAGGCTTTCGAGCATTTTGGTTGCAGGGAAAATAGTGTTACGTCATTGGTCTTTAATATACTACTTTCGTAACTTTATTTCGATAAAAACATATTATGTTCGATGAATGAAATGTCAACTGAACGATAATGCGAATATTTTTTTTGTGGAATTAATTTTTGCTGACAAACGTTTCGTTCAGTATTAACTAATTGATGATCTCATCTTTCAAATATTAAATTTAGAGTAGTTACATATATATTGTTTATAGGTGGGTAGGAATGTAAGAAAAAAACATGGTTGGCGATCCATCTGGTGTAATGGTTGAGACGTCGGCTATTTTTTGGTTCCAGGTTCGATCCCCGGGCAGTACAAATGTTAGTGTACACGAACATGTCTATTTGTCTAGGTGTTGTCTATTTATATATTTTTATTATTTTGCATTAAAAATGAAAAGTATACAAATATATTTATATGTTGTTTTAGTGTCCATATTACAGGCTAGCGCTTAGTTTAGCTCGAGCTTGTCAGCAGTAATGTAATGTTAATGTCTGAAACTATTCATTGTTGTCATCATCATTAGCCTATAATAGCCCACTGTAGGACACAAGAATTCTCGCACAGCATAGCTATGGGTAGATTAGGCTGTTGCCTTCCGTTCTGGAGGGTGCAGATTCAAATCCCGCCACGTACCAATGTATTTGATTTTTTAAATTATATGTACGTTGATCCAACGTTCGTACGGCGAAGAAAAACATCTGTGAGGAAATCTGCGCACGCCTGCGAAGAGATTCAAAGGTTGTGCGTGAAGTCGTCCAACCCGCACTGGGCCCGCGTGGACTTCTAAGGTCTATACACCCGCGTACGAGTAAGCTTGTGCCCACAGTGGGATTCAGTTATTTGACTGAATCTGCAGTCAACCATTAAATCAAAGTCAGTTTATTTGCAAATAATATCCACTATCAACATGCCAATATCACTGCTGCTCCAGAGGGCACCAGTTTGAATTCTTCTAATGTATAAATCACTTTATAAATGTCAAGTGCACATTAATTTGTCAAAGGACTACTCAAAATAGAGTAGTTGAAATAAGTGAAATTGCTATATTCTATGCTGTCTTTACTTTAAATTGAAATTCCTGAGAAATCTCAAATGGTGTTGCAAGAAATACGCATAGTCCGAGAGCCGCGGGTCAAAGTCCTATGGATCAGATATATAAACAATTTTTAATAAAGTCTGGAAACCATTAATTAGAGGTGTCACCCTGAAAAATTACCTAATTCTGCCGCATGCAAATTATAGCCTCACTTCCGGTTGTAAACCTAGGCATGTGTTTAGGCCTTAGTCGTCCACGCGGGCTCAGTGCGGGTTGGACGACTTCACACAACCTTCGAATCTCTTCGCAGGCGTGCATGAAGGTTTCCTCACGATGTTTTCCTTCACCGTAAGAGCGTCGGATAACGTACATATATTTTCGAAAATTCGAAAACACATTGGTACGTGTCGGGATTTGAACCTCCACACCTTTGAAGTCCACACCATTGAGGCACCGACGCTCCATGTATCTTATGAGTTATAATATAACTCATAAGATACATGGAAAAAAATTAACACAATGAAACCTTTCATGTGGTCGACTCACGTTCGTGAATGAATTGAGGTTGTCGACCTTTGAGAACTCAATTCTGCTCATCGAATTCTTGATTTTTTTCTCTTATGATGTATAATAACGATGTCATAACTTTGCATGCGGGCAAAATCAGGCATTTTCAGGGGTGTCGGCCTTTAGTGCTATTGTTTCTCAGACTATATTAAAAAATTTTTCATGTATCCGATCCATAGGACTTTTGTACGGCCGGCTCTCCGACTAGTAGATTGAATGTAGTCGAAATAGATTCACAGAAATGTGACTTTTACGATAACTTTCATATCAGCGACAAGGAAAGATTTGAAGTGAAATTTCTGTTCTAATATAAATGTAAAATAAGGTTTTAAAATAAAGTGTTATGTTCCATTTAATTGCTTAAATTTGGTTGCAAACTTTGACTTTTTAGGATCTGATTTATTTCTTAAGGATACGCTATTTTAATTTTACATTCACTTCAAACAAAATTATTCAATCAAAAAAAGCAATTGGGTTTTATTTGAGGCTCCGAATTAGTGCTGCCACCTGGGCAATCTGAAAAACTGAATAGAATGTGGGCATGTATAAGCCGGTGTCGTGATAATCGATTAAGATTTTGATATTCCCGAAGCAGTCTGTGTACCTGTGGTGACCCTCGGACAATGGAACACCTACTGTCTGAAAGAAAGAAAATCTTTATTCAAATAAATTTGGTACAGATACTTTTGAATCGTCAATTGTTATTATTATCATATTTTTTGTGACTCTACCACTTGTATAATATGTATGTGTCTTGCCCGAACTGTCGCATCTTCACGCGGTTTTCTGGAACTCTGAATGTAAAAAGAAAGGCCGATCGAAAGGGTCCTATATCGGTCGCATTATCATATTTATAATAAATCTACATGGACTCGATAAGAAGAAGATTATAACAAGTCATCATCAGCTCATAAACGTCCCCACCGAGGGGCACGTGCCTACTCGTATAGGGTGATTAGGCCTTAGTCGTCCACGCGGGCCCAGTGCGGATTGGACGACTTCACACACAACCTTCGAATCTCTTCGCAGGCGTGCATGAAGGTTTCCTCACGATGTTTTCCTTCACCGTAAGAGCGTCGGATAACGTACATATATTTTCGAAAATTCGAAAATACATTGGTACGTGGCGGGTTTTGAACCCCAGCCCTCCCGGTAGGAAGGCGGCAGTCCACACCATTGAGCCACCGACGCTCTAAATATAACTATGAATTAATATATAAATATGGATCATGTCAATGCAATCTCCAAACTGTAATAACCAATTTCATATTGATTATCGTTTAAATATTATTACTT
This sequence comes from Leucinodes orbonalis, assembly GCA_019425675.1. Classification (NCBI taxonomy): domain Eukaryota; kingdom Metazoa; phylum Arthropoda; class Insecta; order Lepidoptera; family Crambidae; genus Leucinodes; species Leucinodes orbonalis. The sequence goes on along the minus strand of PQWD01002425.1, from coordinate 53,700 downwards.
TAGTAAGTAATGTAAGAAAGAAAGAAAGAAAACATTTATTGATTTAATGCACCGCAACACAATCACATGTAAAACATATCAAATAAACAAACAACAATAAAAAATAACACAGAAACAACATGTGCTACGATGCCTGAATCAAACGGACTCACTCAGCATAAGCCAGGGACACCAGTAGTGAACCCTGGCGCCGATTTTCAGTGAGCCCGGTTGAGTCGGCGCACGGACGATGTTGTTGCTAAAAATACTTAAATAAATAATGCTAGTTTAAATCAATATTTTCTCTTGAGGAAACATCATTTAAAGGCAATAATCATCACCTATTCATATTAGATTCCAACTCAATAAATTTATATGGATGCTAAACCTCGACATCCCAATTCCGATCCCTGATTAATTATTTCCTTTCACTTGTTTGCTAGTATATTTTGGATTCTGTTGCTTTAGCTATTAGGTTTAAATTTATTCATAGTAATGTGGAAAATTTAATTTCTGTTCTATCACATGTGGTTTCAAAATATAGGTTCAATGATTGTTACGTTTCAAGTGATTGTGTTCAAAGCATTCTTGTGGGTTGCCTTTCATGTAGCTCTTGTATACAGTAATTTTTATCTTATTAGGTTATGAAATTATAAACATTCAATTTATTTATTAAAGTTGAACGTTGCTTAACTTTTGATCATAATTCGTGACCCATTTTTCTCACTTTTTTTGCTCTCACAATTTCTTCATTTCTATCAACATGTTCCTTTGTATATTTATCAAATAGGTTGGATTATGGGAATTAAGTTACAATAAATCTCGGCAATAAATTGGTCTTAGTGTTTTCAACATATTGTCTGTTTAAATAAGTCTGGGTGTTTTAAATGTATAACAATATGTAATTATTTACAAAAAATATATATGTCAGTGGACATTTATTTATTAAAGGTATTTAAAAAAAATATAAAAGAATCTTACTTAGAACCCACAGTAACCTAACCTATTTGCTAAAATTTGAGACGGGGCGTGTGTGGTTTTTCACCTGAAAGATATAACCACAGACATCAGAATATACATTAGACTGGACAAGCCGCCAAGTTTATAGGCAGTCCCAGTGTCGCAATTTTCTTTTCGGTTCTTACCTGTGAAAAGTTATTATATTTCTTGGTAAATTTACTGATTCATTGCGATGATGGCATGTTGCAATTGCACAGGATGGCATTTTGGGAAAAAAACGGTAATTTCTTCAAATATTCGTGCGTCTTGACTCGTCTCACAGAGCGTAAACTGGTAGCCAGTGCATGCTCGTTGAGCTTACAGTTGTCGCACTTTAATCGCGGCTTGCCCCATCTCCTGTATTGGGAAATCTGTGGATATAACTATAAATATCCAATTCTATATTTTGCTTTTATATAATGAAAATTATGGTTGTAATAAAATTAAAGTTATTATTGTTATCAAATAAATACTTATAAAGACAAAGCTTAAATTCGTTACCCACGAACCAACTGGACGGGATTTCGATGTTTTGAGTTATTTCATTTGGCTCGAAACCGGCGCTTTCGGGTCAGAGGTAGGTGCACTTTACTCAACGCATGTTGTAAATTAAGGACATCACTTTGATGACACTGTAGCTTTGTACGAAATACTTCAATTTGATGGCACTGTAGCTTTGTACGAAATACTTCACTTTGATGTCACTGTAGCTTAGTACGAAATACTCACTCGTGAATAGTTACCAAGTAACATTAATATTGTTATAGAGCTCATAGTTCTGTACTTAAATCGCAATTATAATTACGAATACCCCGTTCCGTTGTGCATATTAATATTCTGACTATGTAGCGATTATTTCGAGTATTACATCGGACGCTTTGTTTTGTTTATAACACACATTTATTAGCTTCACTTATAAGTAACTATGTAATAAAAACCTTAGTATCTTTATTTAAACCACCTTTCGGTTTGCGATAAGGATGAAATTTTACATACGCTCTGAGATCTCGCTAAGAAATGTCATTACAAATCCAATATGGCGGCCTCCCCAAGATGGCGGACTGATTGTTTGAAATCCACCCCCATGATATTGGTATCAAATGAAAGGGTTTGCTGTCAGGAGTAACATTATTATTATTAATGCTTAATAAGTAAGACATGTCTACAGAGCGATAATTAATACTGTTACAGTTTTCACATGTAAATATCACGATGAGTTAGCGGAAACAGACAGTAGCTATACAAAAATAGAGGTAACAGGTCAAATTTTATACAAAAAAACGTCATTATCAGCTCGTATCATTAAACGTCCCCACCGAGGGGCACGAGCCTGCCCGTATAGGGTGTATAGGCCTTAGTCGTCCACGGGGGCCCAGTGCGGACTGGCCGACTTCACGTACAACTTTTGAATCTCTTCGCAAGCGTACGCGGGTTTCCTCACGATGTATTCCTTCACCGTAAGAGCGTTCGATAACGTACATATAATTCGAAATCACATCGGTACGAGGCGGGATTTGAACCTGCGCCCTCCCGATCGGAAGGCAACAGTCCACACTACTGAGCCACCAACGCTCTCGAAAAAACATACGATCATTTAATTTTAAGTATATATAGTTATGCAGCTCAGGAGTCATGTCAAACCATTTGCTTGCTGTTTAGATTTCAACAAACTGGTGCAAAACAAATTAAATTCATTAAATTCCATTAATAAGTTATTGAACGCGGTTGCGGATCTAATAAAGAATAAACACATTTCGAAGTTAGCGGTATTGGGGTCGTATCCTGATTATTACAACCTGAGCCTTTTCAAGGCGAGAGTGAATTGGTATTGTCAAGTTGATCATGCTTTATATGGTTACCTACCAAGAGAGTTCACACACAAATGCTCATCCATACTAATATTATATATGTGAAACCACAGATTTCCCAATAAAGGAGATGGGGCAAGCCGCGTTTAAAGTGCGACAAATGTAAGCTCAACGAGCATACACTGGCTGCCAGTTTACGCTCTGTGAGACGAGTCAAGACGCACAAATGTTAGAAGAAATTACAGTTTTTTTACAAAATGCCATCCTGTGCAATTGTAACATGCCATCATCGCAATGAATCAGTAAATTTACCAAGAAATATAATAACTTTTCACAGGTAAGAACCGAAAAGAAATTGCGACACTGGGACTGCCTATAAACTTGGCGGCTTGTCCAGTCTAATTGTATATTCTGATGTCTGTGTGTGAAACTAACTATGTCTGTTTGTTACGCAGGCTGAACGGATTTTATTGAAACTTAGTATGGTAATAGCATAGATGAAATATTTAAATCTAAACTTAAATTAAACGTTTATATCTATGGGTGATAGACGGTAACCTGGAATAGGACATAGGCCAGTTTTTATCTAATTGATAATATTATAATCGCCTTATATGTAGGATCATCATNTCATATTGATCATCGTTTAAATATTATTACTTAGTAAGTAATGTAAGAAAGAAAGAAAGAAAACATTTATTGATTAATGCACCGCAACACAATCACATGTAAAACATATCAAATAAACAAACAACAATAAAAAATAACACAGAAACAACATGTGCTACGATGCCTGAATCAAACGGACTCACTCAGATAAGCCAGGACACCAGTTGTGAACCCTGGCGCCGATTTCAGTGAGCCCGGTTGAGTCGGTGCACGACGAGTTGTTGCTAAAAAAAACTTAAATAAATAATGCTAGTTAAATCAATATTTTCTCTTGAGGAAACTCATTTAAAGCAATAATCATCAACCTATCATATTAGATTCCAACTCATAAATTTGTATGGATGCTCAACCTCGACATCCAATTCCGATCCCTGATTAATTATTTCCTTTCACTTGTTTGCTAGATATTTGGATTCTGTGCTTCAGCTATTAGGTTTAAATTTATCATGTAATGTGAAAATTAATTTCTGTTCTATCACATGTGGTTTCAAAATATAGTTCAATGATTGTTACGTTTCAAGTGATTGTGTTCAAAGCATTCTTGTGGGTTGCCTTCATGTAGCTCTTGTATACAGTAATTTTAACTTATTAGGTCATGAAATTATAAACATTCAATTTATATATTAAAGTTGAACGTTGCTTAAACTTTTGATCATAATTCGTGGCCCATTTTCTCACTTTTTTTGCTCTCACAATTTCTTCATTTCTATCAACATGTTCCTTTGTATATTAGCAAATAGGTTGGATTATGGGGAATTAAGTTACAATAAATTCGGCAATAAATTGGTCTTAGTGTTTCAACATATTGTCTGTTTAAATAAGTCTGGGTGTTTAAATGTATAACAATATGTAATTATTTACAAAAAATATATATGTCAGTGGACATTTATTTATCAAAGGTATTAAAAAAAAAATATATAAAAGAATCTTACTTAGAACCCACAGTAACCTACCTATTTGCTAAAATTTGAGACTGGGGCGGTGTGGTTTTTCACCTGAAAGATATAAACCACAGACATCAGAATATACATTAGACTAGACAAGCCGCCAAGTTATAGGCAGTCCCAGTGTCGCAATTTTCTTTTCGGTCTTACCTGTGAAAAGTTATTAATTTCTTGGTAAATTTACTGATTCATTGCGATGATGGCATGTTGCAATTGCACAGGATGGCATTTTGGGAAAAAAACGGTAATTTCTTCAAATATTCGTGCGTCTTGACTCGTCTCACAGAGCGTAAACTGGTAGCCAGTGCATGCTCGTTGAGCTTACAGTTGTCGCACTTTAATCGCGGCTTGCCCCATCCCTGTATTGGGAAATCTGTGGATATAACTGTTGTAATATTATCTAAATATTATAATCTAAGGTGGCGCAGGCAGCGCCACATAACGCTAGCTACACAAAATATGTTGTGACGTCTCGCTTAGCCTTGTCTTTGGTCCCTGCCTGTCAAACTGTCTGTGGTCGTATTAATAATTGTAACTGGTGTGTACTAAACTAAAATATAAAGATATCAGGAAAATATAAATCTTTCATTTAATATAACATGGTAGCAGAGCGTAGTTACTCAAGAAAACTAAATTTAGAAGTGAATCAACAAAGATTAACAGTGATTAAAGAAATACGTTTGAGCGTCACTTCACCTGCACATGGTGTCGAAAGAAATCGTAGAATTAAATAGGGGCATCCGTGAAGAAATTATATGAAAATGGCAAACCAAGCAAAAATTGAAGACATCATGATACCTGTTTTCGATGGTGCAAATTATTCCAGCTACAAATTGAGGTTATTAACATTATTGGAGTATAAGGAATGCAATGAACCGGCTACTAGCACCATGCCTGCAGTATACGAAAACACAAAGGAGTGGACAAAGAAGGATCTAAAAGCACGGACCATCATAATGAGTACTATATCTGACAAACAACTGGAATATGTATGTCAATGCAAAACAGCATACGAAATGGTAACAAGATTTGATAACATGTATTTGACTAAGTCGACGGCTATGCAAATAATTTGCAGAGGAAAAATTGAAGAAATAAAATTAAATGATTATAGTACTGTAGAAGATTTTTTTGTAAACTTTGAGAAGATAATAAATGAATACAAAGTGGCCGGAGGCCATCTAAGTGAATCTGAAAAGGTGAGATATATAATTAAGGCTTTACCACCAAACTATAGTTATATTGGAGACTTTATTGATGTTATACCAGAGGAGCAAAGGACAGTGGATTATGTACAGTCAAAAATAAGAGAAAAAATATGAGTTGTAGTGACTCGAGCAAAAATAATATGAGTACATTTGCATTGAAGACTAAGGCTCAATGTTTTACTTGTGGAAGGACTGGCCATCTCAAGAAAGACTGCTGGTATGGTCAGAAGAAGAATAACCAAGTTCCAAGTTACAGAGGAGGGTATAAGTCAAATCGAGGACAGTTAGGACAACATAGAGGTTACAATGGAGGCAGATTTTTCAGAGGTTGGAGCCGAGGCAGAAGTCTAGGTCATTCCAGGAGTGAATCTTCAAATACTGTCCCATCTGAGTCTTGGACAGCACAAGTATGTAATTCAGAAATAAATCAGGTATGTAGTGAAATGAACAATTGTAACCAAGAAATTAATTGGCTTTTAGATAGTGGCTGTACAGACCATATAATAAATAATGATACATATTTTTGTAACTATGTAGATTTAAAACTTCCTATTGATGTAAAACTGCCAGATGGTAAAGTGTTAAAAGCAACTAAAGTAGGTAATGTCCAAATATATTTCAGAAACTATTATACCCTAAAACATGTAGATTTAAAGAATGTTTATTATGTCAAGGATATTAAACAAAATTTGTTAAGTTTTTCTAAAATAACTAAAACTTGCACCATAGTAGCAAAAAATGAAAGTGCAATAATTTATAATCAGTCTAGGGAAATAATTGTTGTTGCAGATAAAATAAATAACTTGTATTGCATAAAAAGTTATGTAAAAAACATTATTAAACCTGATTTTGTGTATGCACATTCTACTAAATTAACTCATAAAGAGAAATGGCATAGAGCACTTGGTCATGTAAATTTTCAATATCTCAATAAGATAATTAATAACAAATTAGTAACGGGTCTGCCCGATAGAATTGAAAGTACAGAAATGAAATGTTCAAATTGTATTCAAAGTAAAATGGCTAATGTACCTTTTGTAAACAATAGATCAAAGACTACAAAAATTTTACAGTTAGTACATACAGATTTAAATGGTCCACACAATACAACTGGTTATGGTGGAGAAAAATATTTCTTAACATTTATCGATGACTATAGTAAGTGTACCAGAATTTTCTGTATTAAAAGTAAGGCTGATGTTGCAAGTTGTTTTAAAGAGTTTGTAAATTTAGTAGAAAATAAATTTAATGAAAGGATCAAAAAATTACAGTGTGATAATGGTAAAGAATATTTAAATAAGGAGATTTATAATTTCATAAGACAAAAAGGTATTGAATTGTTGCCTTGTCCACCCTATGTCCATGAGCTGAATGGAGTTGCCGAAAGATATAATAGGTCTGTTATGGACATTGGTAGATGTTTAATGAGAGAAGCTAAAATTCATAGAAAGTATTGGCCTGAAGTAATTAAAACTGCAGCATATTTAAAAAATAGGACTATAGCGAATACTGTTGAGAGTAAAACTCCTTATGAGATATTTTTTGGTACAAAACCCAGTGTAGAACATTTAAAGATTTATGGAAGTAGAGTGTTTGTTAGAGTGCCAGAGGTTCTAAGAAGTAAATGGGATAATAAAGCCGAACTAGGTATTTTGGTAGGTTATAATGAAAACAGCTACAGAGTCCTTATAAATAACAAAATAATTAATGCTAGGCATGTACAGGTAGTTGAAGAAAATACAAAATTAATTTGCTTAGAAAGACAGGATAACAAAGATTTAGAAATAAATGGAAATTTCAATGTATCAGGTGAATGCAAGAATAAAAATGAAAGTGATGAAAATTATACAGATGCAAGTGAGATAGATCCTAATAATGTCTGTGAAGACCATTTGGATAGTGATATTAAGTCTGTTAACCATAAAGATTTTGTCAATAGTAATAATAAGCATTTAGAATTACCAAAAAGAAAAAGAACTCCAACTGTTAGGTATGGTAATCCAGTATCACATTATATATATGTAAATCACATTGATGCAAATGTACCAAATACTTTTGAGGAGGCGCTGAACTCCCCTGATTGTAAACAATGGAAATTGGCAATGGATTCAGAAATAAACAGTTTAAATAAAAATAATACTTGGAAAATTGTCGACAGACCATTAAATAAAAGGGTAATTGATGTCAAATGGATCTTTAAAAGGAAAAGTAATGATGTATATAAAGCTAGATTGGTTGTACGAGGATTTCAGCAAAAGATTATAATGAAAATGTTTATTCACCAGTAGGTAAAATGCAAACGTTAAAAATTTTATTATCATATTGTTGTAAAATTAATTATTTATTGAACAAATGGATGTTGAGACAGCTTTTTTAAATGGTTATGTAAAGTCAGAGGTGTACATAAATCAGCCAACTGGCTATGAAACTGGAAACAATAAAGTTTATAAATTACAAAAAGCTTTGTATGGTCTCAAAGAAAGCCCTAGAGTGTGGTATGATTGCTTTGATAAGTTTATTAAAAGGTTAAATTTCGTTAGAAGTAACTATGATTACTGTCTATATGTAAATAGAGCAAACAAAGATCCAATATATATATTAATATTTGTAGATGATTTTCTAATTTGTTGCAAAGATAAAACTAAAATACAAGAGATAAAAAACAGCTTATCAGAAAGATTTGCTATGAAAGATTTAGGAAAAATTAAGAGTTATATTGGGATAGATATTGATTACAGTAATAATAAAATGACCTTAAGTCAAACAAAATATATTGAATCTTTGGCGGCAAAATATGATTTAGATAATGCTAAGCTATATGATACACCCATGGAAACAAATTTAAAACTAGAACCAGCTAATGAAGTAGATGACACATTAAAGTACAGAAATATAATAGGTGAATTATTGTATATTAGCACAGGCACAAGGCCAGATATTGCCTTCAGTGTAAATTATTTAAGTCGATTCCAAAGTTGTTACAATCAAACACATTACAAATATGCGATGAGAATATTAAAATATCTGTATAAAACTAAAGATCTAAAGTTGACATATTATAGTAATAGTAATGCTGAAACATTGGATTGTATGGTAGATTCAGACTATGCAGGAGATAATGTTGATAGAAAATCTACATCTGGATTTATAATTAGATTGTTTGGGAACTTAATATTTTGGAAAACTCATAAACAAAATACTGTAACAAAATGTTCAACTTTTGCAGAATACATTGCTATGTCAGAGGCAGTAACTGAAGTACTTTTTATAAGAAATTTATTATGTGAATCATTTAATGTTAGTTTCCCTGAACCTATAAAATTGTATGAAGATAACTCGGGTGCAATCGCAATTGCTAAATATGGTAATTTTACTAAAAACTCAAAGCACATTGAAGTGCAGTACCATTATATAAATGAAAACTATGAAAAGGGTGTAATTAATATTATAAAAATTGATACAAAGTGTAACTTAGCAGATATGTTAACTAAAAGTGTAAATAGGTCAAAATTTTTGAAAAATAGATTTGGATTTGGATTAATTTAGTATAGGTACTTATATACATTTGTTTAAAAACAGTTATACTTACACTTTGTTTAAAATATTGATAATGTCATATGGTATACAGTAGGTGTTTAAATTAGGTTTATAATAGTGTCATGTTAACTGCTAAAAGTAATATTAGAATTCATACTACTACCCTAGACAGGTTTTAATGGTAATATTATTTGTCAGGTAAAGATTTAGATTATAAATTTAAGGAGGCGTGTTGTAATATTATCTAAATATTATAATCTAAGGTGGCGCAGGCAGCGCCACATAACGCTAGCTACACAAAATATGTTGTGACGTCTCGCTTAGCCTTGTCTTTGGTCCCTGCCTGTCAAACTGTCTGTGGTCGTATTAATAATTGTAACTGGTGTGTACTAAACTAAAATATAAAGATATCAGGAAAATATAAATCTTTCATTTAATATAACAATTAACTATAAATATCCAATTCTATATTTTGCTTTTATATAATGAAAATTATGGTTGTAATAAAATTAAAGTATTATTGTTATCAAATAAATACTTATAAAGACAAAGCTTAAATTCGTACCCACGAACCAACTGGACGGGATTTCGATGTTTTGAGTTATTTCATTTGGCTCGAAACGGGCGCTTTCGGGTCAGAGGTAGGTGCACTTTACTCAACGCATGTTGTAAATTAAGGACATCACTTTGATGACACTGTAGCTTTGTACGAAATACTTCACTTTGATGTCACTGTAGCTTAGTACGAATACTCACTCGTGAATAGTTACCAAGTAACATTAATATTGTTATAGAGCTCATAGTTCTGTACTTAAATCGCAATTATAATTACGAATACCCCGTTCCGTTGTGCATATTAATATTCTGACTATGTAGCGATTATTTCGAGTATTACATCGGACGCTTTTTTTTGTTTATAACACACATTATTAGCTTCACTTATAGGTAACTATGTAATAAAAAGCTTAGTATCTTTATTTAATCCACCTTTCGGTTTGCGATAAGGATGAAATTTTACATACGCTGTGAGATCTCGCTAAGAAATGTTATTACAAATCCAATATGGCGGCCTCCCCAAGATGGCGGACTGATTGTTTGAAATCCACCCCCATGATATTGGTATCAATGAAAGGTTTGCTGTCAGGAGTACCATTATTATTATTAATGCTTAATAAGTAAGACATGTCTACAGAGCATAATTAATACTGTAACAGTTTTCACATGTAAATATCACGATGAGTTCGCGGAAACAGACAGTAGCTATACAAAAATAGAGGTAACAGGTCAAATTTATACAAAAAAACGTCATTATCAGCTCGTATCATTAAACGTCCCCACCGAGGGCACAAGCCTGCCCGTATAGGGTGTATAGGCCTTAGTCGTCCACGGGGCCCAGTGCGGACTGGCCGACTTCACGTACAACTTTTGAATCTCTTCGCAGCGTACGCGGTTTCCTCACGATGTATTCCTTCCACCGTAAAGCGTTCGATAACGTACATATAATTCGAAATCACATCGGTACGAGGCGCGGAATTTGAAACCTGCGCCCTCCCGATCGGAAGGCAACAGTCCACACTACTGAGCCACCAACGCTCTCGAAAAAACATACGATCATTTAATTTTAAGTATATATAGTTATGCAGCTCAGGAGTCATGTCAAACCATTTGCTTGCTGTTTAGATTTTCAACAAACTGGTGCAAAACAAATTAAATTCATTAAATTCATTAATAAGTTATTGAACGCGGTTGCGGATCTAATAAAGAATAAACACATTTCGAAGTTAGCGGTATTGGGGTCGTATCCTATTATTAAAACCTGAGCCTTTTCAAGGCGAGAGTGAATTGGTATTGTCAAGTTGATCATGCTTTATATGGTTACCTACCAAGAGAGTTCACACACAAATGTTCATCCATACTAATATTATTATGTGAAACCACAGATTTCCCAATAAAGGAGATGGGCAAGCCGCGTTTAAAGTGCGACAAATGTAAGCTCAACGAGCATACACTGGCTGCCAGTTTACGCTCTGTGAGACGAGTCAAGACGCACAATGTTAGAAGAAATTTACAGTTTTTTTACAAAATGCCATCCTGTGCAATGTAACATGCCATCATCGCAATGAATCAGTAAATTTACCAAGAAATATAATAACTTTTCACAGGTAAGAACCGAAAAGAAATTGCGACACTGGGACTGCCTATAAACTTGGCGGCTTGTCCAGTCTAATGTATATTCTGATGTCTGTGTGTTGAAAACTAACTATGTCTGTTTGTTACGCAGGCTGAACGGATTTTATGAAACTTAGTATGGTAATAGCATAGATGAAATATTTAAATCTAAACTTAAATTAAACGTTCATATCTATGGGTGATAGACGGTAACCTGGAATAGGACATAAGCCAGTTTTTATCTAATTGATAATATTATAATCGCCTTATATGTAGGATCATCATCATCATCATCACGAGGGGCATGAGCCTACCCGTACCCGTATACCCGTACCCGTATGTACCCGTATGTAGGATCAATATGATATTTTATTTACATAGTATCATATATTCATATTCATTTATTGCGCATGTTGGTTAACAATGTCTTATAATATTAGTACAGGTTTCAACATGACCCTTCAGGGCATTGCAACATTTGTTAGGTATTTGAAACTAAGGCTACAGTTTCAGAGCGCCGTATACACGAGGGGGTATACAATTTAAAACTAGAAGCAATAACTTTGAAATTTAAACTCACTGTTTTCGTATCAAGTAATTTAAGTAAATGCTCAAAATAATCGAATCTAGATAGCCGTGTCCACTATTAACATCTCGTTAGTTTGCCCGTAAACTAGATTTGGTGCAAGGCTGCAAGAGTCAGTGGTATTCTACGGGTCCAACTGTGAGCCCTATTTGAAACTAATCTCATTGGTGAAAGATTAGATACTCGTAAATTTGGTTAAGATTACACTCAATTTACTACGTGGTAGTCTGAGTCTCTAAGAGGTAATACTGCAGTTTCATTACGGGAAGAAAGCACTGTAACTAATCAAATTACCAGGTATGAGAAACCTAACATCAGTCGTCTTGTGTAAGCAAACTGACTGTCCGACTCACATAACGCTATTAAAATCCGGTCTTGTTTACTCTACTAACCTTCTTTCTAAATTGTGAGAATATGAATGTCAGTGAAAAAAAATATTGGCAATTTATTTTGCAGCAGCTGCAGTGGAGTTAACAATACAAAAATTGTACTAAAAATCTAGGCAGACTGGCTACTAAGTCGTCTAGGTAGGTACACCGCAGTGCCTGATATCGTCCTATAAAAAATACGAGTATTTGGCACTTACATGTTTCTGAATGAGGACACTATGGCATGAAAGATTACGGGTATGAGAGAAATTTGTCGGGTGCGAGCGCATGGTAGTGTTGACGGATGGTAATGTTTGTGCCCTCATTTCCAAGCACAGAAGTAAAGAAAGAAGGAAAGCATAATATTTATTTGTGCAATTCAAATTATAACATGGTTGTCCTGAAAACAATATTAAAAAAAATAAATAATGCTGCCAAAATGCGTGGCCACTCAGCTAATGCCAAGACAGTTTTGTCAGAAGTGCCAAACACTCCTAATATACGGGACGATATCTGCACTGCGTGGTACCCACCTAGACGACTCAATACCCGAGCCTACCTAGTAAAGTTGTCAATAAAGAGTAATACAATCGGTACTCTACGTAACTCCCCCTAGTATGACATACCAAATAGCGTCTTAGACATAATATCAGAGAGACCGCAACCGAACAAATTGTCTGCGGCGAACAGACACAGACCGTCATCTGCCTGAATTAATTTCCAATTAAGCGAACGTGAGACAGCTGGTTCAATTAAGCGGACGTGGGACCCACTCTGGTGAGCCGATTGGTGCGGCATTAACCAAATGCAATTTCCAAACAGACGGCCAAAACAAGCGGTGGATGATATTAATCAGACTCTGGGTTTGGTGCATGCCCTTGATTAGTGGGGTGGATAAGGCATGAGCGATAGCGGTTTGATTGATCAGCCACATTTTTATATCGTGTAATGGAATAAATTGACGTCTCACGTCGGCTACTTCACCAAGAGTTCCGGGTTTGATCTCCGGGCAGTACGATAATTAATTGTGTGCATGTACATGTCTGTAATGGTCTGGGTGTTTCTATGTATAATAATTGAATATATGTTTATAAGTAGATATGTTTCTCATTTCTTTAGTTCCCTAACTACAATCGATAAATACGAGGCTACAAGGCGCTGTGTCAATGTCAGTGGATATTTATTTATTTTATATTAAATAGACATATAAAAGTGTTTTGCACTTCTGTGGCGGGATGAGGACTCTGTAGCGAGTAAAATTACCGGGTAAAAGAGACCTAAGAAAAATGGGGTTTTGCACCAAAGATTCCGGGTTCGATACCTGGGCTGTACAAACATTTCTTTGCATAAATATTATGCTTAGAAATGTTTCAATTTAGGTACTTAAACATGTTCGTGTTTTCAGACATCTAATATTGAATCCTCAAGCGACTCAATTGTGACAAATATGTAGGTTTGTAGACTGCCTGCCATTCTCTTTTGGAATGAGGGCACTGTAGCATGTAAAAATATAATTATTATTGTGTCAATTCCGTGATGGTGGGGGCCTGATGACCTGTACAACAGGTATGCAAATACCTATTACGGGCGTCAGTCTCACACAAACATAAAATGGTCAATTTATGCTATGATTTTAACTATATATTGTATATATTTGTTTGTGATGAGAAAATAAAGATTTTTATTATTAAAATTACACCGGGTATGAGACACCTAGCATTTGTCTTGGGTGACGGGCGCATAGCAGTGTTGACGGATGATAATGACTTTGACTTCATTTTGAAGCTTGCTTAATGACTATCTTCTGTAAACGAATAAGTGATGAGAGTTTACTTTTTATGTGAGCTAATAATTTCACGTTGTAAAAGGACTTCGCTGATCGCTTGGACCAAACTCTCGCCGTTCATCCGCGCAACTATAACATCTTCAAATGTCCAGTCCACAGTACTCGAGTACCGAATCACTTATGCTAGCACTGGCTTGCAAATAAGCAGTGTATACCCTATTCAACCTATCGCAGTCCACTGCTGAACATAGGTCTCCCCATTTTGCGCCAGATATCCGGTCCTCCGCTTTCCTCATCCAGCCTCCACCAGCGACCTTTCGCAAGTCGTCGGTCCATCGGGCCGGAGGGCGTCCTACGCTACGCTTGCCGAGACGCGGTCTCCACTCCAGAACTCGTCTGCTCCAACGGCCATCGGTTCTGCGACATACGTGTATACCCTGTGTTGTCAAACAACCTTAAAATCGCTATCAATAAGATCTCCCATTATTTTCGCCATATCTGCAGTAATCAAGACCTATTCTTGTTTTGAGAAAAAGATATCAAATTATCATATTTGCAATTCATATAATTCAAATAATTCACTTTGAATACCCTGCTTATAATCTTTGTGCACGTCACTGTACGCAAGTATTGGATATACGAGTACGACGTGCTAATTGAAATCTTTAAATTGATATTCGTAAGGTGTTCTTTTTAGTTTCGATCTTTACTAGTTGTGTCCCGCGGTGTTACCCGTGTTATAAGATGTCTTCCCGCAGCTAGGATAGTGTGAAATCAAAAAAAAAACTGTCTATCAGTTGTTGGTCTCCTTCACTGCCGCTTTGTCATGGTCAGGCGTATCACTTACAATCAGGTGAGCGTCCTGACCGTCCAGACCATGACAGAGCGGTATCGATGGATACCAACAAAAACAAATAAAAGTTATCAAAAACATACAATATTAATTCCTGAAAACAATCGGGACGACCAAACAAATTTAAAAAACAAACAATATTTAGCTTTCTAATAACGCATATTCGCCGTTAAATATTTTTCGCTAGTTATTTCGTACACATGACGTAGTTTCCAATGATGTAAAAAGTATGGATTCGTGATATGCTCACAAATCAATCGAAAGAAGTGTTACGAATGCAGCGACAGCCCACATACACATATTTCGAATGAGCGTACATTTACCTAAACAAAAGAGTACAAACTGTCCTCTCTTCGGCGGTTCGTTTTTGAGGCACGAATGGCATATCTACCTTTATAGATACAGAATATCATTTGGTAGTTGCGAGCAATTTCATTCAAACAGCAGGCCAGTGAGTAGACAAAGAGTATGCGCCGACAGAAGTGCCTTTTTGCTACATTTTATTTATTTGGTGACAGAACCCGACGGTGTTTCACAAACAGAATAGAATTTGTAAAGCCTAAAAGCACTGGATGGTTTTTATTGGTCGGGGCGAATGTTGAAAAATAACAAACATTTTTCGGGTTCAAAGTAAAAGGGGACGTATTCATTTTTTTGAGTCACGACGCGCAGAGAGATTACCTGTATTTGTGATTGTTAGCGGAATTCATGTATGGATTTAGCTTTTAAAAAATCACAAATGGAAAGTTATCCTTTTTTTAAAAAGGGAAACAAGGGTCGTGTCAACTATAGAAAAATCATTTTATTGTAACAGCTTCATAAACTTTTAATGATAATTCAATGTAGTAACGTCAAAAACACAAATATTTGAATTATTTGCATACACCTAAAAAAAATTATGATAATTGAAAAAAAAAACATCGCTTCCTCTTGTAACTGACAGACATTATTTTTTATTTTATATTAATTGACACATTGCGATATAAACAGAATATAACACCACCATAATTACACACCATATAATTCATTTGTGCATGTATTTATGAAAGGAAACCAAATGTTTTGGTTTTATGGCTAACATTTGTTCAAACAGTATATTTAAACAAGTAGTAGCTCATATAATAATTTATATCGTCATCAAACACTATCAGTTTTTGAAATCCTTGAAGCATTGTCTTATTTATTTAAACACATATTCTAACTCTGAGATTAAAATTAAGAATAATAAAGCCTACTTTTATATATGTAGCATAGTCAACTCGTATTGACTAGGTTCAATGAACAGAATAGTAAAAAAACATCATAGATCGCAATAGCTTTACTTTTAATTGTGCTACATTTTCAAAGATGCGCCGACATCGGCTAAGTAACAAAGTTTTGATTTAAAATATACCAACCAAACCCTCGCTACAAACTACAAAGAAATCTTATGTAAATTTTTCACGTTCACGAAATAATGAATCTCCATTGCAAAAAGTATTTTACCCCTGTCCGCCGCTTAGAAAATATTAATAAGCAAGTTCTTTGATACAATGGTTCTCCAACTTCATTTATTACATAGGTACTTTCAGCCTAACCTAGTTCCCGGGAGTTTTACCCCATTGTGGGGTAAATCTTTTTTCACAAAGCCTCCGCTCAGTTAATATTTTAAGCCATCATATTCGTCACAGTGTCGACAATGGGATTGCTTAATAATCCGTGAGGAGTGAGCAAGTCGTGGATTTACTTTTTCACCTTTCAACGTTTTTTTGTCAACAAAAACAATATAATACGACTTGGAACGAGTTCACACATCGATGGAGCTGGAAGCTACTGCATAAAAAAATTGAAATCACAAAAGTGTCCAAGCGAAATTTTCTATTGTATTCGTTTTGTCGCCATCTTGTTTTTTCGCTACATTTTGAATTAAGAGCAACAAAAAAAATGTCAACGCATTTTCAAAAAAAAGTCGTATACCTTAGAATGGGTTTTCTTAATGCTTGGAGTATTATAAGATTTGAAAAAAAGAAGAAACGTCAGATGACTGAAAAATATCACTTTAAGAAATAAAGATCAAGATATAAGGATAATACTAAGATATTATTAGGGTATTGAGCTGTATATAAATACATTCCTTATTAAAGTTACAGATTTATTTATGTATCCAAGTACCTACTCATTACTATAGAAAAGATCGCTTTCATATTTTCTATAGTAATGACATGAATCGCCGCCCATCGCGTGGGTTGAATAGGCGTGGGTTGTGCAGAAATTTCATTCAAATTTCACTTGACATAATAACATAGTAGTGTGCTCGTCTTTTTGATTTAGTACCCTTTAATAATGCGTTAAGGTCAAAATTTAAATGAATGTTTTATGTTATAAATGTAATCAAAATACATGGGTTTTAATAAATATTTAATGAATGAAATCAATATACATACGTGTTAATAGTGCGGCTCGTTATTTATTTTAGGTTGACGTTTCTTCGCGATTATGCAGCTATTAAGTTTCATCATCAGCTCATTGAACGTCCCCACCAAGGGGCACGAGCCTACCCGTATAGGGTGATTAGGCCTTAGTCGTCCTCGCGGGCCCAGTGCGTATTGGACGACTTCACACACAACCTTCGAATCTCTTCGCTTATTAAGCTATTAAGTTTATTATATATCTAATGGTGTTAATTTATTATATTGGAGAATACGAAGAACTTATCAATTTGTATTTGACGACCCATTTGAAGCAGTTGAGACGTCTACTGCAACACTAAGGGTTCCGGGTTCGATCCCCGGGCAGTACAAACATTTTTGTGCATGAACATGTCTGTTTGTAATGGTCAGGGTGTTTTCTATGTATATTATGTATGTATTTACAAAAAAAATGTATATAATTATGTTTATCCGTTGTTTAGTACCCAAAATACAGGCTTCACGCTTAACTTGGGGCTAGATGGCGCTGTGTGAATGTCAGTGGATATTTATTTATTTATTTAAACACCGACATAGTTGCCATATACATCCCCAATCGGGCTTCGGAGGGTGAATCCCAAATGGAGAACATGGCTTAGCGTAATAGCAGCTTAAGCCTTGCACACGTGTGCGATGAGATAACATTAATCAGGCACTGACTTTGATGAAACTGACTTAAATAATCTTGTTAAGTTGTGGTTTATTTCATATATTGTAAATAGCGGACGTGTTTTTTTTCTTATAATATATAATTTTTGATTTACCAGTTGTTTCGCTGCATAAGTCGAATATTTGTCTCCACATATTTTCTATGGTGTGGAGAGAAATGCTTCGGCACGAATGGGCAGTCCACCGCTGGACATATATTTTTCCCATTTTACGCCAGATATCCAGGTCCTCCGCTTTCCTCATCCAGGTTTACCAGGGATCTTCCGCAAATCGTTCATCGGGCCGGAGAGCGTCCTACGCTTTGCTTGCCGAGAGTGGTCTCCATTCCAGAACTCGTCTGCTCCAATGAATATCGGATCTGCGACATACGTGACAACACCACGGCGGTTTCTAGTTTCAGTTCCGGCGGCTATATCGGTAACTTTTGTTCTCACAAATAATAACATGCCTAACTTATTGTAAATCTTTAAAATTGTGTACAATCTAGATTTACTAGAAATGTTTTAAAATTTTGCATTAACTTTAAAAGGAAAGTGAGGCACATTATATCTTCAGGTCGATGAGGCTGATTTGGTTTTAAAATAGTAAAAAAAAAAAGTAACGTGACATAAAACGTGCTCAGTCCATTGGTATGTTTAAAATATGGTAATAAACATTTTCTTTCCATTTCTTAATTTGTCATATGTGTCTATTTATGTATGTATGTGTATATATGTATTTGTAGTATGTATGGATTTGTATATGTAGTATTTAATGTATGTATATGTTATATTTACTGGTGCGAGTATTTTTGTCCACGTAGGTATATTTAATTTATTTAAAATCTTTCCTTATTATTATATTCGTATTATAATATATATATATATATATATTGATATATAAAATTTATTGTTTAGTATGTATATAATTTGCATTAATTACGTACACTTGTCTGCCCCAATTCCTATGTATTTGCTTTCTCCATCCTAAGGTTGCCTGGAAAAAATTGCCATGTGCAATAAGGCCGCCCATTGTACTCTCTTTTTCTTTTCTTTTTTTTTGTGTATTTTAGTGTACAATAAAGAATTAAATAAAAAAAATAATAATAAATAAAAAAATAAAAAAATCGGATAATAATAATATCTTCATTTCACCATATGGACTGAGAAAAGCTTCAGTTGAAAAGCTTATTCTTCATACAACACTTCCATATGTTCGAAGATATTAGGATTTAAGTATTGTACATTGAAGACTGGCCAAATAGCGATATGATGGTAAGTTTTTGTTGTCACTTTACGGAAGTGTAGGTAGCTTAGAACGGAAAGCTGTAGAAACGCTACATTTGCAGGAGGAATTAAATTTTTGAAATTATATTTTCATGAACTTATTTCATAGCATTTTGCTTGGGATTGAGTGTGACGAACATCCGCTTATGTATGAAGTTGTTTAATTAGGTACCTCAAAAACTGTAGTTCCGGCATAACTTTTAAATGTTTGAAATGGTAATTCTATAGTGATTAAATTCCCACTGAAAAAGGAAAAACGGATCTATAATTTAGTGCAAGCATCATACATTTGTGAGTTTCGGTGGCTCAATGGTGGAACTGTCGCCTCCTACCGGCGGGCTGAGGTCAAATCCCGACACGTACCAATTGTTTTCGAATTTTCGAAAATATATGTACGTTATCGACGCTCTTACGGTGAAGGCAAACATCGTGAGGAAACCTTCATGCATGCCTGCGAAGAGATTCGAAGGTTGTGTGTGAAGTCGTCAATCCGCACTGGGCCCGCGTGGACGACTAACCTAATCACCCTAGGGTAGGCTCGTGCCCTCGGTGGGGACGTTTAATGAGCTGATGATGATGATGAACTGATAGTTATTATTATACATCAATACCGTACTGCGCCCAACACACAGATAATACTTATGTCTCTTGTACCGGAAATTCATTCCGACACAAAAGTGCAAACACTTCTTTTTCACGGACAATACTACAAGACGACCCAGTACCGGGTCTACCACCTCCATGCCTATTTTTAACTATACAGTCGTTAAGCCTTAAACAACAAAATGCTCTTACTAACTACCTATACGTAGCCAACCAAAGCTACGTTTTTTATTAAAACAATGTGTTTATTGACTGTAGCTATCCATTTTGTCTTTATCTTCAGCTCACGTGGACAGCGGCCAGACAATACACTAAATTAACTCACCATTATCCTTGGCAAAATCTTTAATTAACCTCTAAGCTTTGCAAATCTAAGTTGTAATATAAAGGTGAGTCTAAGGCAATTTAGATTAGCGGAGTGAATTCGCGTCATTACTCTGAAAGTCAATATTCGTCGTCAGCTCAAAATAATGCCCCATCGAGGGCCTACGTAAGGGTGAATAGGCCGTAGTCGTCCACGCAGGCCAGTAACTAACATCGGGTGACGGGCGCGAAGCAGTGTTGACGGAAAATAGCGACTACCTACTGTTCTTATTTTCCATCTACACTGCATCTGTCATGTTCTGGCGTTAATAAATAATTGAGATAATAGCTCAAGTATTAAAAAACTTATTAAATATCTGAGAAATATATTAAAACTTCGGAAAAGTTTTTGCTTATAATTCTACTATAAACCCTCGTTCAACCAACTAACAGTATTTAAATATTGCATTCATTTTACATAACGGAAGCCGTTTGCTTAAATACTACCGTTTAATTAACTTCTTTATTTACCTTTCAATTAAGAGAGTTTATTCGGGAAGCGTCCCATGGTATATTAAGGATTAGGAGTCCAACGGACTAATTAGAATTTGCCCGGGACCACGCTCAAGCATATGGAAGGTTTTCGAGGTAACTGTAAGTTAATACTTAGAGTCAGGTGGTATTTACGACGTCGTAAGAATAGTAGCGAAGGGACGGTGTTTTGGCAGTTTTAAAATGGAAATATGTAGCACTAATACTTTTTATTAAAAAAAAATGTGAAGGTAAATTTTAATTTTATTCACTTTTATTATAAAAGCTGCCAACATTTGAGAACACTTAACAACAAAAGCGAAACTTCGCTGGTGAGGCTCGATGAGAAAGCGGAGGACCGGGATATCTGGCGCTAAATGGGGAGACTATGTCCATCAGTGGACTGCGATGGGTTAAATAGATAGAAATAACTAAGCAAACACATGACATAAAACACATTAATAAAATTAGTGTGCTAAATACTTAAAGGCGACAAATTAATAAGCAATAAAAAAAAAGAAACAAGCGGATGAGAAAAGAGGAGGAACCAGGATATTTGGCGTAAATGGGAGGAATACATGTCCTGCAGTGGACTGCGATAGGTTGAAGAGGAAAGAAAGAAACAAACAAACAATTTTAAATAAATGACTATTAAGTATTAACATTGCTTCAACGTTAACAAACAATTTGACGTATTGTGCTGACAGATATAGAGTTAAGAATGCGGCTAATACCCGAATCGGGGAATAAGAACCTATAGTTGTTTGATTCAGTCGAGAATATCTACGGGAAAGGAGAAATTAAAAAGGCTTAGAGGTTCTGGGCGTTCAATTATTCCGGAAAGTTTAGCTATAAATTATAGTGTTTTCGGGTCTCTAAAGATCGTATATGTCCATGGCGGTAATTAATTAATAAGAAGTTTTAATTTTCCGCGGTTTATCCGAAAATTGTGTTGTATTAATTGCTAGAATCCTTTTTTGTAAACGTTCAGTTTTAATGTATGAGTTGCATAGTACGCTATACAACGTACATGTATAAATTTTCTAAAAAGCATCTGACGTGATCACTCAAGTTATACTTGTACAAAATCTCATCGCACCATCCCCATCCAATTGATTAAGCTCGATACAGTTAAGATAAAGTTGATCGAATGAAAGTATATAATCGAAAACTTTCTGCCGTTTGTACGTTGATCGGGGATGATTTAGTCTCGCTCTCGATACTTTGTTTAATTAAGTTATAATTTATATGACGGCAATAATCAGCTTTTGCGATAGTTTACCTTATCCCAATCCGTGTGGGGTAGATTTTCCTCATTATACCAGCTACTCAATGAAGTCCTGCCAAAATTGGTCCAACGGTTTTCAAAGATTACCCGAAATAAAACAGACATTTTTTTAAAGTTGGTGCTTCCTTTGTTTAGTATATACATAATATGCATTTAGTAAAAAATGTTATTTCGATATTATAACTAAAACTCCAATTTAGTTTTTATGTAATGTTCCTAACTGAGGTGTATGTCACATTACAAGTGATACAAAAGTTTGCAATAAACATTTCTAGGTTTTCATAAACCTAGGTTCTTGAACAACAGGAAGAGAAACTTAATTTTAAGTACATATGGACATCAAACGGAATATTTTCATGCGGAGAACGGATACAGGTCATATCGAGTAACTTAGAGTTTATACTTGATNCATCCCCCAATCGGGCTTCGGAGGGTGAATCCCAAATGGAGAACATGGCTTAGCGTAATAGCAGCTTAAGCCTTGCACACGTGTGCGATGAGATAACATTAATCAGGCACTGACTTTGATGAAACTGACTTAAATAATCTTGTTAAGTTGTGGTTTATTTCATATATTGTAAATAGCGGACGTGCTTTTGTTCTTATAATATATAATTTTTGATTTACCAGTTGTTTCGCTGCATAAGTCGAATATTTGTCTCCACATATTTTCTATGGTGTGGAGAGAAATGCTTTGGCACGAATGGGCAGTCCACCGCTGGACATATATTTTTCCCATTTTACGCCAGATATCCAGGTCCTCCGCTTTCCTCATCCAGGTTCACCAGGGATCTTCCGCAAATCGTTCATCGGGCCGGAGAGCGTCCTACGCTTTGCTTGCCGAGAGTGGTCTCCATTCCAGAACTCGTCTGCTCCAATGAATATCGGATCTGCGACATACGTGACAACACCACGGCGGTTTCTAGTTTCAGTTCCGGCGGGCTATATCGGTAACTTTTGTTCTCACAAATAATAACATGCCTAAATTATTGTAAATCTTTAAAATTGTGTACAATCTAGATTTACTAGAAATGTTTTAAAATTTTGCATTAACTTTAAAAGGAAAGTGAGGCACATTATATCTTTCAGGTCGATGAGGCTGATTTGGTTTTTAAAATAGTAAAAAAAAGTAACGTGACATAAAACGTGCTCAGTCCATTGGTATGTTTAAAAATATGGTATATAAACATTTTCTTTCCATTTCTTAATTTGTCATATGTGTCTATTTATGTATGTATGTGTATATATGTATTTGTATGTATGTATGGATTTGTATATGTATGTATTTAATGTATGTATATGTTATATTTACTGGTGCGAGTATTTTTGTCCACGTAGGTATATTTAATTTATTTAAAATCTTTCCTTATTATTATATTCGTATTATAATATATATATATATTGATATATAAAATTTATTGTTTAGTATGTATATAATTTGCATTAATTACGTACACTTGTCTGCCCCAATTCCTATGTATTTGCTTTCTCCATCCTAAGGTTGCCTGGAAAAAATTGCCATGTGCAATAAGGCCGCCCATTGTACTCTCTTTTTCTTTTCTTTTTTTTTGTGTATTTTAGTGTACAATAAAGAATTAAATAAAAAAAAATAATAATAAATAAAAAAATAAAAAAATCGGATAATAATAATATCTTCATTTCACCATATGGACTGAGAAAAGCTTCAGTTGAAAAGCTTATTCTTCATACAACACTTCCATGTCGAAGATATTAGGATTTAAGTATTGTACAGTGAAGACTGGCCAAATAGCGAAATGATGGTAAGTTTTTGTTGTCACTTTACGGAAGTGTAGGTAGCTTAGAACGGAATAAGCTGTAGAAACGCTACATTGCAGGAGGAAATTAAATTTTTGAAATTATATTTTCATCAAACTTATTTCATAGCATTTTGCTTGGGATTGAGTGTGACGAACATCCGCTTATGTATGAAGTTGTTTAATTAGGTACCTAAAAATACTGTAGTTCCGGCATAACTTTTTAATGGTTTCAAATGGTAATTCTATAGTGATTAAATTCCCACTGAAAAAGGAAAAACAGGATCTATAATTTAGTGCAAGCATCATACATTTTAGTGAGTTCCGGTGGCTCAATGGTGTGAACTGTCGCCTTCCTACCGGGAGGGCTGAGGTTCAAATCCCGACACGTACCAATGTGTTTTCGAATTTTCGAAAATATATGTACGTTATCCGACGCTCTTACGGTGAGGAAACATCGTGAGGAAACCTTCATGCATGCCTGCGAAGAGATTCGAAGGTTGTGTGTGAAGTCGTCCAACCGCACTGGGCCCGCGTGGACTAAGCCTAATCACCCTAGGGTAGGCTCGTGCCCCTCGGTGGGGACGTTTAATGAGCTGATGATGATGATGAACTGATAGTTATTATTCTCATCAATACCGTACTGCGCCCAACACAACAGATAATATTAGTCTCTTGTACCGGCAATTCATTCCGAAACACAAAAGTGCAAAACACTTCTTTTTCACGGGACAATACCTACCAGACGACCAGTACCGGGTCTACCACCCACCTGCCTATTTTTAACTATTACAGTCGTTAACCTTAAACAACAAAATGCTCTTACTAAGCTACCTATACGTAGCCAACCAAAGCTACGTTGTTTATTATAAGACAATGTGTTTAATGACTGTAGCTTATCCATTTTGTCTTTATCTTCAGCTCACGTGGACAGCGGCCAGACAATACAAACTAAATTAACTCACCATTATCCTTGGCAAAATCTTAATTAACCTCTAAGCTTTGCCAAAATCTAAGTTGTAATAAAAGGTGAGTCTAAGGCAATTTAGATTAGCGGAGTCGAATTCGCGTCAATTACTCTGGAAAGTCATATTCGTCGTCAGCTCAATATAATGTCCCATCGAGGGCTACCGTAAAGGGTGAATAGGCCGTAGTCATCCACGCAGGCCCAGTAACTAACATCTCGGGTGACGGGCGCGAAGCAGTGTTGACGGAAAAATAGCGCTACCTACTGTTCTTATTTTCCATCTACACTGCATCTGTAATGTTCTGGCGTTAATAAATAAATTGAGATAATAGCTCATATTTAAAATCTTATAATATCTGAGAAATATATTATAACTTAGGTTTTTGCTTATTCTACTATAAACCCTCGTTCAACCAACTAACAGTATTTAATATTGCGTTCATTTACATAACGGAAGCCGGTTTGCTTAAACTACGTTTTAACTTCTTTATTTACCTTTCCAATTAAGAGAGTTTATTCGGGGAGCGTCCCTGGTATATTAAAGGATTAGGAGTCAACTCGGACTAATTAGAATTTGCCGGGACCACGCTCAAGCTATGGAAGGTTTTCGAGGTAACTGTAAGTTAACATACTTAGAGTCAGGTGGTATATACGACGTCGTAAGAATAATAGCGAAGGGACGATGTTTTGGCAGTTTTAAAATGGAAATATGTAGCACTAATACTTTTTAATTAAAAAAATGTAAAGGTAAAAATTTAATTTTATTCACTTTTATTATAAAGCTCGCCAACATTTGAAAAACACTTAAACAACAAAGCGAAGTTCACTGGTGGAGGCTGGATGAGAAAAGCGAGGACCGAGATATCTGGCGCTAAATGGGGAGATATGTCCATCAGTGGACTGCGATGGGTTATAGATGAATAACTAAGCAAACATGAAATAAAACACATTAATAAAATTGTGTGCTAAATATACTTAAAGGCGAACACTTAATAAGCAATAAAAAAAAAGAAACAAGCGGGTGAGAAAAGAGGAGGACCAGGATATTTGGCGTAAAATGGGAGGGATACATGTCCTGCAGTGGACTGCGATAGATTGAAGAAGGAAAGAAAAGAACAAACATTTTAAATAAATGACCTATTAATTATTAAACATTGCTTC
The DNA here is from genome assembly GCA_019425675.1 of Leucinodes orbonalis. Lineage (NCBI taxonomy): Eukaryota > Metazoa > Arthropoda > Insecta > Lepidoptera > Crambidae > Leucinodes > Leucinodes orbonalis. The sequence goes on along the minus strand of PQWD01002425.1, from coordinate 27,785 downwards.
AACGTTAACAAACACAATTTGACGTATTGTGCTGACAGATATAGAGTTAAGTCATGCGGCTAATACTCGGAATCGGGAATAAGAACCTAAAGTTGGTTGATTGAGTCGAGAATATCTTCGGGAAAGGGAAAATTAAAAATGGTAAGAGGTTTGGGCGTTCAATTTCATTCCGGAAAAGTTTAGCTATAAATTTAAGTTTTTAAGTGTTTTCGGGTCTCTAAGGATCGTATATGTCATGGGTAATTATTATTAAGAGTTTTTAAATTTTCCGCGCTTTAATCCGAAAATTGTGTTGTATTTGCTAGAATGAGCGTCGGTGGCTCAGTGGTGTGGACTGTCGCCTTCCTACCGGGAGGCGCTGAGGTTCAATCCCGACACGTACCAATGTATTTTCGAATTTTCGAAAAATATATGTGCGTTATCCGACGCTCTTTACGGTGAAGGAAAACATCGTGAGGAAACCTCATGCACGCCCGCGAAGAGATTCGAAGGTTGTGTGTGAAGTCGTCCAAGCCGCACTGGGCGTGGACGACTAAGGCCCAATCACCCTATACGGGTAGGCTCGTGCCTCTCGGTGGGGACGTTTAATGAGCTGATGATGAATTGCTAGAATCCTTTTGTAAACGTTCCAGTTTTAATGTATGAGTTGCATAGTGACGCTATAAAAGCTACAATGTATACATTTTCTAAAACCATCTGACGTGATCATCAAGTTATACTTGTACCAAAATCTCATCGCACCATCCCCATCCAAGTTGATTAAGCTCGATACAAGTTAAGATAAGTTGATCGAATGAAGTATATAATAAGAAAACTTTCTGCGTTTGTACGTTGATCGGGATGATTTAGTCTCGCTACTTCGAACTTTGTTTAATTAAAGTTATAAATTTATATGACGGCAATATCAGCTTTGCGGATAGTTTACTTATCCCATCCGTGTGGGGTAGATTTTCCTCAGTTATCTACTGCCAATGAATGTCCTGCCAAAATTGGTCAACGTTTTAAAGATTACCGAAATAAACAGACATTTTAAAGTTGGTTTTAAAGTAAAAAAAATGTTATTTCGATATTATACACAAAACAATTTTTTTATGTAATGTTCCTACTGAGGTGTATGTCACATTACAAGTCGATACAAAAAGTTTGCAATAAACCATTTTCTAGGTTTCATAAATAGGTTCTTGAACAGGAAGAGAACTTAATTTTAAGTACATATGGATATCAAACGGAAATATTTTCATGCGGAGAACGGATACAGGTTCCATATCGCGAGTAACTTCAGAGTTTATACTTGATAAATTGATTAGTGATTCCAAAAATAACTTCCTCGAATACACGACAGTGCTCCTAACATTCATTTGGCGATATCACAAGGTATTTTGAACCTCGATGGAAATGCTCTGAGTGCTAGTAAGTCTATAATTGTAAAATTGTTTTGGAAGTATTTCTTACCGCCAAGTATGATATTTCATTGTTTTCTCGAAAATATTATTTTAAGTCTATTGGAAGATGTTTTTATGCTCCAATGTCATGTAAGTTTCGTCGTTCTGCCAAATAGAATTAGTGCAAAGCTTTAGTACTTTCCCGAAATCTAATACTTGTAGTATGGTCCGTTAAAACTTCTACTTTGTTTTTGTATAGTGATTTTGTTTATTTTTATGTAATTCAGAACACAACTCAGAATCACAAACTAAACTGTTCCACAACACAGCCAATACCAAAATCTACTTGCAGATTCTTCACTCTTTCTCGGCACCGCAATTGGTGTGGTATGGTCCTTATTGAATTTAATGAATATTTATCAATTTCAGAATGATAATATTTCAGACGCTATCGACCTGACATGCTTATGAGAAGTCCGGAATCCTGCAAAAAGGTTATTACTAATGATTACACCTAAAAATTATCACATTCAACATCAGAAGTATATCTAAGAACTTTGATGAAATTAATTCTTTACTAAATAATTAGCCTTAAGTTTGATATAATTTCTTACAGAGTGCAGACTTACAACGAAGCAATAATAGGAGAAATCCCTGGTTATGATTGCTTTTATACGCGTAATACTATTAATCAAAATGGAGGGGTAGTGGCTAATGTTAGGAATTGCTGGAGAGTATCTGTTTCAGAACCTATTTTCACTGAAGCTTGCGGACTGGTTATTGATATTCCAGATTTAGTGACAGTTCTTGGTGTTTACCGGTCCCCTTCTTTAATTATAATAGCACGTTAATTGATGCTCTAAATAACATGTTGGTTAATCTGTCACATAGTCACTGCACAATTTTGGCAGGTGACATTAACATAGATATTTCCTCTTCAGGCCTTAGTAGGTACGATCCTTCGAGCTATCTGACCCTCCTTAGTTATCACGGTTTTGGGCCTGCTATTACTATACCCACAGAAAAGATGCATGCCTTAGATCATATTTTCATTAAGTCAAGGTATCAAGCCATAGGTGTTGTATGTGTAACAGGCATCACAGACCACTATCAGACAGTTATTGGAATATCTTGTGCAGTGAAAGAGCCGAGTAGATTCAAATTGTTGTTAATTATGAAAATGTCATGGATCAATGATTGCTGACGGTCACATCAAACAAGATGTCGATGAAGCAGTCAAGGTCTTTGGTGACATCATTGCTTCTACTGTTGAAAATAATTCGCATAGATCCGTATTAGTCCATCGAAACATACCTTGTGCCCTTGGGCTACACCTGGGCTGTTGCGTTGCATCCGCCATCGTGATAAATTACATTGTTTGGCAAAGCGTTTCCCAAACGATAAAGTACTTCAGATTTCATACAGAAGTATCGAAATTTCTGCAACCAAACTCAGGAAAGTTAAAGCTGAACATAATAGCTATGAACTAGAGCATGCCAAGAACATCCCGAAAAAGTTATGGACAGCATTAAATCCATATGCCATTTCCCATAAAAAGAAAAGCTCAATTGAATTGCTTAGTATTAAAGCTGACCCCGTCGAGTCGTTTGGTTCGTGCAATAGTTATTTTTCAACTGTAGGGCAGATGCTTGCAGAAAAAATCTTGAACACATGAATAAAACTGAAATGATCTGGCTTTAAGCATTGATGCAGGCAACTGTCCATCAAACTCATTCCTTCTTTCGCCAACAGATCACAATGAAGTGGAATCATTAATCTTGCAACTCCTAAATAAGTACTCATCTGGACTAGATGATTGTCATATTGCCTAATAAAAGCCATCAGAAAGTCGATTATATACCCCTTGACACAAATATTTAACTTAAGCCTGGCATGGGAGTTTTCGTGCTTCGTGGAAGACGGCTTCTATTACGCCAATACATAAAGATGGACCACTGACTTGCCCAGTAATTACAGGCCTATGTTTCTCAATGTGATTTCAAATTACTAGAAAAATAGTAAACAAGAGGTTGGTTGGGTTCTTGGAGTCGCAGCACCTTCTATCGGATAGGCAGTTCGGATTTAGACGCAAGAATCCTCTGAGGATGCGGTTAAGTTGCTTACTGATCTTGTATCTTCATACCTTGATGAAGTCTCACTGTGTTGCAGTTTTCCTGGACCTAGCCAAGGCTTTCGACACCGTCTCAATCCAATACTTATTAAAAAGAGTCCCACAGGTAGTATACTCGGTCCTATCCTCTTTATCGCTTATATAATATTCATAGTAAAATTCCCCATGTTGAATTTATTTGTTATGCCGATGACACGGCTGTCCTTTTTCGGGGGACGGACTGGAGTGCTGCTCAATCTAATGCCGAAGCGGGGATGAAGATGATCTCTGAGTGGTTAAAGCAAAACCTGCTGACTTTAAACGCGAAAAAAACTCATTACATGTGTCTGCATAAAACTGCTGCTTCTAACCCATCCAACTTTAATCTACAATTGCATAATTGCGCTGGTGACACAATATGTAACTGTGACTTTCTTCAACGCAAAGGAAAGTGTCAGATATTTAGGAATAATGCTCGATGATAAATTAACCTTTAACTTGCATATCCATACACTGGCTAAACGAGTGAGGAAAGTTATAGGAATAATGCGGATTTTGAAACTGTGCCAATAAAAGATGTTTAAAAACAGTCTACTTTGCTGTCTGCCAATCGATTATTCCATATAGCATAGGGGTTTGGGGTGGTTCTGCAAAAACCCTAATGATAGAACTTGAAAGGGCACAGCGCGCAGTTCTTAAGGTGCTGCTAGAGAGCCTTTCATATATTCCATCAATGCCCTATATTCAGAGCTAAATCTTTTACGAGTTAGATTATTTATTGTTAATGCTTGTCTGTGCATCACCGATCTGGCGTTAAGCCAATCCCTTCAGGGATGGGGACGAATTACTAATTTGGCTGTGCCACGTATTAAAACCAGTTTTGCCAAAAGATTCCCTCGTTACTGTCACGTCTCAGTTTACAATACTGTTTCTAAGAGATGCTGTTTTAGTGATCTCACTGTGATGGAAGCGAAATTAAAGCTAATACAGTTTCTTTGTGCTCTTGACTATGACCAAACTGAAATTCTCATCCCAAACTGATAGATACTCATACAGATTAACATACCTATATATACTCACAAACTCGCACACTACTCATTAACTTTTATTATGATCAATTTACTTAATTTATTCAAAAAAATTCTGTAATCCATTGGAAATTGGTTTCCCAAGATACAGGCTTTGCTTAGTTTGGGAACCCCTTGAAATTACGTGATTTTGATAATTTTAACTCTTGTAAATTTATTTATATCTTAATTTTAATTCCGTTTCAATAAATAGACTTTTTTTCTTTTTTTTTGTGTTATAGCTATAGATCGGATAATCGGATACATATTTAACTAAACTTATTTTTTGCTTAGAAAATATGGAGACGGCTTCTTTTTTCGGAATTTTCTTTTTATATGTCGGGATTCGAAAAAAATAGGGATTTTGAACTAATCGGATATAAAAAAATTACGAATGCCTAATGAATGAGGTTACCTACCTATCAAATTATAATATTGATTTATAAAATTAATAAAACAAAAATGATTTTTATTATTTTTTTTTATAAAATACCTAGCTACTAAGCTTCGAACATAATAATGGATATTGTGTGCATTCAATTATATTTATGATCAAAACGCTTACGGTATTCATCCCGAAATATCGGGTTTTTTCCATACAAGTAATGTACATACAAATCATTTATTGTAATAGAAAACACTGCAAACGTAATGAAAATACATTTAATTCTATATTCCGAACATTAAATGCATCAATTCCGAAATCTTTACGTTAAAGAAGTGCTTTCCATACTAAGGCGCCGGTCATCTTTAGGTAAATATGCATCCGATTATCCGATCTATGGTTATAGCACATAATAACTATCAATTCCAATTGATTCCTCAATGCAAGATTTTAAAACAAGTACACTAATACTAGCGAAATTCATGTGCGAGATTGCAAGAGTGGGTCGCGTGCTCGCTGCCAAACAGCTGGATGTCCGATACACTTGCCTACTTTATGGACTTAAGCGAGCAGATTGTAGCGGTAGGTACATACATTTTTGAATGTACGCTGTTTATTCATTTTTTCTGACGACTATTTTTGGTCGAATGTTAACCTTACCCGTGTTAATGACAAGTACAGAGGGCTCCCAGCCTGAAAAATACTTCAAATACATATATCATTAGTTGGAAATCCTACATTGTGCGATTTTGTCGATAAATTTGACTAAAACTCAAAGACCGCATTCGTCGGTGGCTTGAAGATGTGAACTGCTGTCGCCACGTACATGGTAAGTGTTCTAATGAGTTGTTTGGGCTTGTTTCTTTGGCTGAATTCTACTTTCATGCTTCGAGTAATGATTTCACCCACCCTATATGGATGTTTGGAGGTATTCTACAAATTATTTTGGTCGACATTTTCTGACACGTACTATGAGTTTATGGAATCAGTAACCATTGGAAACGTTTTCTAAACGATATGTCCTGACGTTCTTAAAAAAGAGAGCATCATATCTTTTCTTATAGGGCCGGCTATGCACCTCTGTGACCCTAGCTGTTGCAAAAAAGAGCGTTCACACTTTCAAAGGGCCGGCAACGCATTTCTGGGACCTTAAGTCTTGCAATGTTCATGGGCGGCGGTGTCACTTACCATCAGGTGAACCTTAGCGTATGCTCGTTTGCCTCCAGTTCAATAAATAAGAAGTTCATGGACTGCGATGACAGTTTCAATCAGGTGAGCCATATTCTGGTTTTTGAATAGAAACTACTTACATGTAAAATCAAATCATGTTCTACAAAACCCGCTATTGCTCCACACTACAAGCTTTACAGTGCTTGCATCCGTTACGGAACACGTTGCATTAGTTCGCTGCAATCGGAGCGGACTTGCACGCAACATGTCCAGCTGTCTACCAATGCAGTTTGGGGAACGAACGTATATGTGAAAAATATAGAGAGCAGGTTTCAGGTTACTGGTTGAACACAATAACATAGCATTTATATAATAATAATAATAAAGTTTATTTCTCACCAATTACATTTAAGTTACATAAATAAATGAGAGTTAACTATTAACAAAAAGTGAGCACATTTGGTGGGCTGATACCTGAACTAAGAGTATCCTGTATCTCAGGTTATCAACCCTCCACCCCATAGTTTAGTCTAAATTTATAAACAAACACTTAAATAACATTTTAAATATACATATAGTGAGGTATACGTAACTTGTATCAATGCTTCGTTCGTAGTTCCTTTACTGTACTTTCTTTTACCATAATATAAGACAAATACATTGCTATTACAGAAGTATACTATGCTTCTTAATCACAAACATGACTTGACGAAAAAAAACAGCAAACAAATCTGATAATTACTTTGAAATATGAAGTGGTGAAGTCTTTCATAAGTGAAAAAGTGATTCGTCTGGCACGAAGTAGCGCCTTGAAAAATACACATTGTTATTTCTATTCTCATGTAAGTGATATGTTTGTCTTAACTTATCTTTAAACCTAACTTCCTGTCTGTCCTGCAGGCGGGATTCCTTGCGAGTTCGTGAGGCCTTTTCTTTGTGTATTTACTGACGATTTATGAGGTAGATATATAGGGAGTAGCGACAGCAGATCTGCATACGTATCGGGTGTGTTCTTACCGATAGAAGAACTTTTATCACGTGCTCTTATCCATAACGAACTAACAGACTTATACTAGGTGGTAGACTCGATACTGAGCTGTCTAGGTAGGTACCAAAGCCAGATATCTTCCCGTGAAATAGGCGTGTTATGCACATCTGTGTTTCGGGATGAGGGCACCGTAGCTAGTAAAATTACCGGGCATAAGAGACCTAACATATGCTGTCTCGGGTAACGGGCGCATGGGCGCATGTCTCGTTAACGGAAAATAATGACTACTTACTGTTGATAATTTCCTAGGACGATGTTTATGATCATTCGTCCATGATAATTTCCTTCAACACTGCTCCCGTCATGGCCATGCGTATAGCTAACTACCAGGTAAGCGAGCTGTTAGTCCCGTTCTCTTATAATAAAAACACATTTTACATTAAATGCTGAAGAAAAAAAAACATTGAAATAAAATATCCTATCGCCAACTTTGTAATAACCCAGCAGGTTCTGAAATTCACGCCCCAGCTCATAGACAATTGAATAACGGCTCAATCCGAAGCGACTTGAATATTAAATGCTCACCCGGTCCGATTGTAAAACATCTTTCACTCCATATTGATTATAGTAATGGAGTTAGCAAATCCAACTCGAGAGATTCCACCAGACGGGTGATAATTTAATTTATAACCTTTTTCTTTAACCCGCGAGATTTTGTGTTGGAATACTTTTTGGCATGTGCTGGATCACGTATCGGCAGAATGAGCTGATTGACCTTGCACGTTCCTTTGCAGTAATATAAAACGACCATGAAGATATATGCGAATATCAGAATAGGAAAACAGCATTTGTTTCAGGCGGTTAAAAACATTGTCTATGAACAACCCCCATAGGGTAAAGTCGAGGGTGGACGGGAGTAAAAAGAAAGAAAAAAAAAAGAAAAAAAAGAAAAGGAAAAAAAGAGAAATAGAAAGAAAAGAAACAGTCTTATATGTACACAACCGTCTTTTGTTACTGCTAGAGAGACAACGATACATCATTTAGCCTAGGTATATACTCGTATCTGGTTTTAGGAAACACAATGCTTGCGACATATAACAATGTACAACGTCATCTCGATTAATGTAACTAAAATTAAGTTGTTTGCTGCGTGTGTTTGTTTTAATTTTTTATTTGTATTTTAATGTCTCCTTTTTTTTCCGAACTGGTGGTAGATTCAAACTAGCTTTAAAATGTATTTTTAATTTGACGATTCAAAGGTGTCTTGTAAAGACTTCATTGAATAAAGATTTTTACACGGTTTTTTTTAGCACGGTATCTTTGATAACGTTGGTGGCTCGTTGGTGTCGATTGTTGCCTTCCGATGTGGACGGCGCAGGTTCAAACAATGTCTTTTCGAAATCATATGTGTTTATTTGACGCTCTTAGGGTGAATGAAAACAACGTGAGGAAACCTACGCAGGCCTGCGAGGAGATTCAAAGGTTGTGAGTGTAGTCGGCCAATCCGCACTGGGCTCGCGTGGACGACTACGGTATATACACACTTTATGGGTAGGTTCGTGCCTCTCGGTGGGGACGTTTAACGAGCTGATGATGATGATGGTGTCTTTAAGGTGCAAGAATTATATTCGTTTTTAAATAAAACTACTAAGAAAAATTACAAGGTTTGTAAAGCATTAGATGCGACAGAGTAGCTACCCGTAATTAAGACAAACTTTTGTGAATAAACCAAGGTACTAGGTTTTTAAAAATTCAATTAAATTTTCTTTAACAGGAAAACACTTTATAAGAAAATAATTAAAAAAATGAAGAAGAAAACATTTTTGCAACATAATAGAAAATGGACTTTCCATTCCTTTACCGATATTATTCAAGTTATGAACGGGTCTACAGTAATACGACACGTTTTATTTAAACAATAAAAAATCTGTTCGTATCAAATTCAGCAATGTCTTCAGAATAGCTTTTGCGGGTTAAGCAAAATAAAGATTTGATTTACAAGACACTGAGTGTTAGGGAAAAAGCAAAATTTTTTGGACGGGGAGTACTCGAGGTATTGCGAGGACATTTCTTTCAAGTGGACGTGACCGCCTTCGGTAAAGTTAATTTAATTCCAAGTTTCCTTTAGATCCGATATTGCGTCATTGTAACGTGACGACTGTCCCTTAATTTGTATTCGAAGACAATAATGTCGAATTTTTGTTCTGTTCTTCTAGTCAATTATAAAATACTTTGGAAGCTTTTCAAATTTATTTTGCATAAGTTAAAAGCCCATAGATTTAGAATTAGCGCGCTATTTGAAAGCAACGTTTATATTTTCAACTAGCTGTTCCGCTTTATAAGATTCATCATCATCATCAGTTCATTAAACGTCCCCACCGATGGGCACAAGCCTACCCGTATAGGGTAATTAGGCCTTAGTCGTCCACGCGGGCCGAGTGCGGGTTGGACGACTTCACACACAACTCTTGAATTCGCAGGCGTGCGCACGTTTTCTCACGATGTTTTCCTTCACCGTAAAATCGGCGGATAACGTACATATATTTTCGAAAATTCGAAAACACATTGGTACGTGGCGGGATTTGAACCTCTGCCTTCCCGGTAGGAGGGTAACTGTCCACACCATTTAGCCACCGACACCGAGATTACCCGCGATATTAGATATTTTCCCGCAATAAATGATAATGATATTACTATATTTTTCCATATTCAAAGGTTTTTTCCAAAATAAAAAAAGCTTTAGTTTTTTCTCATTACATCAGTTAACTGCCAAAAGAAAGTCCGGTCCAAATCTATCCCGCCATTGCACAGATTACCAAACTAAGCATAGGAATAAACAAACGGACAAACAGCGTTGACGCAGTTGACGCAAAAATAATTACAACTGTTATATGTTATTTAGTTTAACATTGCTTCTGTCATGGTCAGACATATTACTCAACACCAGGTGAGCACCTATACCTATACCGATATTAGTTAGAAGTTCTGTCCTCGAAGTTGTAGACGTATATGTGTACCTGGGACAGGTAGTCCAAATGGGTAGGTCCAATTTCGAGAAGGAGGTTTCTCGTCGAATTCAATTAGGATGGGCAGCGTTCGGAAAGTTAAGGCAGATCTTTTCGTCCAAAATACCTCAGTGTCTCAAGACGAAGGTCTTTGACCAGTGTGTGTTGCCAGTTATGACATACGGAAGCGAAACGTGGTCGCTCATCAAGGGCCTCTTGAATAGACTCAAGGTTGCTCAGCGTGCTATGGAGAGGGCTATATTAGGTGTCTCCCTACGCGATAAAATCCGAAACGAGGATATCCGTAGGAGAACTAGGGTAACCGACATAGCCCAGAGGATTAGCAGACCCCTAACCAGATGGACGGATGATCTGGTTAAGGTGGCGGGTAGCAGATGGATGTCAACTGCAAGGGATCGGTCCGCGTGGAAATCATTAGGGGAAGCCTTCGTTCAGCAGTGGACATAATTAGGCTGTAATGATGAAATGATGAGGTGAGCGCACTGACCGTCCCGTTCGCTTATGGCATAAAAAAACGAACTTTTGCAACGCGGTACAACATCCATCTGTTGAGGCTTTTTGATCAGTTCTGACCCAATATTGACGACCCATCTGGTGTAATGGTTGAGACGTCGGCTATTACATCTAGGGTTCCGGGTTCGATCCCCGGGCAGTACAAACAGTGCATAATCATGTCTGTTTGTATTGGTCTGGGTGTAAAAAAGTAAATAATCCGTTGTTTAGTATCCATACTACAGGCTAATACTTAGTTCGGGGCTAGAGGGCGCTGTGTGAATGTCTCTTTTCAACCTATCGCAGTCCACTGCTGGACATAGGTCTCCCCCATTTTGCGCCAGATATCCGGTGTGAATGTCAGTGGATACTAATTTTCTCTTCGATAAGTCGATGTTCCGGCAATAAATAATTATGATTTCAAAATTACTACACCCAAAAAATATTTATACCCAAGCTGCGAAGTATATAAATCACTTAAATTCCCATTTAATTTTCCAACTCCGAAGCAATAGAGGTATATTCAATTATTAAAATGTATTCACCCGTATAGAATCATTCATTAAGATCCTTTTCCTGTTCACAATACCGTTTCACCTGTAATCCGCGCCCAAGTACCCACTAGGGTCTTCATAAAACCAGTCAGATTTTTCACTTGACAAATCACGAACAAATTTCGTACACTCGTATCTATACATAAAAAAAATAGAATGTCTGCTTGTAATATTAAAATAACTGTTTTGCATGACTGAATATTTTATATTCCGTATATACGCCTAAATGATACTTTTACAATTTTTGTTGTCTGTCTGTTTGTTATAGGTAATCTCTGAAATGGCTGGACCAATTTGAACAGAACAGCTCTCGTCAAGTGGGGTGCGAGCTTTAACATGATTAACAAAGCGATTTTAGGTTATGATTTACTGCGAGTAACACCGCGGGAGCACAGCTAGTCTATACATATAAGTAATATTGGAGTGTCTACTTGTAATTTTGAAATAAATGCATTTGACTGTATGTATATGATTAAATCTTTACGATACAAACACCGAGATAACATTATTGATTTTTTTATCTGTCACTCTTTTATACAGACTGATATCTCAAATGGCAGGACATATTTTAAAGGGATATTTTATTGGCACGTGGCTAATGAAAAATATAGTCATGTTCTAATATCCAATTACTGTACAGTACCGCACTCATACGATGACTTGAATTTACGTTTTACTCCGGGAGAATTACTTATACCGCGATCGATACCGCGGGGCAAAGTTAGTTCAAAATATGATTGTGCTCCTTGTCCCGTATACAGATTTGGAGTGGCGTGTGTTTATTATTCGTTGAACTGTGTTTGCATGTGGTCGTATGCAAATGGCCTATCAATTGACGCCGAAACGCTCGATAACATGTTTGGGCCAATGTAGGCGTTGAAAAATTTGGGGACATACGAGGGGTTATTGCAGTCGGGCGCGGTAGTACTCTTTGTAACTATAGTTTTGCCTAAATAGGTTTTAGAGTCATCATTATCAGCTCATTAAACGTCCCACCGAGGGGCACGAGCCTACGCATATAGGGTGTAAAGGTCTTAGTCATCCACGCGGGCCCAGTGCGGATTGGCCACTTTACGCACAACCTTTGAATCTCGTCGCAGGCGCAGGTTTCCTTACGATGTTTTCTTTCACCGTAAGAGCGTCGGATAGAATAAAATTAAATTAAAATTCGAAATCACATTGGTACGAGGCGGGGTTCGATCCTAAGTCCTCCCGGTAAGAAAGCAACAGTCAATGAGCCACCGACGCTTAGATTCAGCAGATGAGATTTTGGACTACAAGTCATTACATCATAAAATGTCCACTGCTAACGAACGCCTCCACTAATGATTTCCTCGTGAACCGATCACCAGCAGCCGACATCGATTGGCCACCTTATCCGGGGCCCTAATTAAGATATCTTTATTGTGACTCAATAGCATCGATAGCTCATTGGTTTGGACCACAGACATCCGAATATACAATTAGACTGGACAAGCCGCCAAGTTTATAGGCAGTCCCAGTGTCGCAATTTCTTTTCGGTTCTTACCTGTGAAAAGTTATTATATTTCTTGGTAAATTTACTGATTCATTGCGATGATGGCATGTTACAATTGCACAGGATGGCATTTTGGGGAAAAACGGTAATTTCTTCTAATATTCGTGCGTCTTGACCCGTCTCACAGAGCGTAAACTGGCAGCCAGTGTATGCTCGTTGAGCTTACATTTGTCGCACTTAAAATGCGGCTTGCCCCATCTCCTGTATTGGGAAATCTGTGGTTTGGACCATCTGGAGGGTGCAGCGTCAAATCCCGACACTACCCAATGTCATTTCAAATTTTCAAAATTACATGTACGTTTATCCGACGTTCTTACGATGAAGGAAAACATTGTGAGGAAACATGCGCACGCCTGCGAAGAGATTTTGAGGTTATACGTGATGTCGGTCTATCTACTCTGATCCCACGTGGCCGACTAAGGCGTAATCACCATTTACGGGTAGGCTTGTGCCCCTCGGTAGGGACGTTTAATGAGCTGATGATAATGATTGTAAATGGTTTAAAGTTTGAAAATATACTATGATGTTTGTATATTAATAAATTGTTGACTAAATATAGATCTGTATCGCACTTTACAGCATATAATTTAAATGAATATTTGCGAAGATATTACATATTTAAAAATTGCGGTACGTAGCGTTTGCGGCGGTGCCGGCTGACTGGGGAGGCGGAAGCGTGCCTATTACGAATATCACCATTACGCCCGCACGAAGCAGGGCCAGGTCGCTAGTATTTTTATATTTTGTAAGAGGTTACAAATTTGAAGACGTGTCCGTCCTCAAATGTTATCGTATGCACCCCAGCCAGTTGTTACGCCGCATGCTCAAATTTCATTAGCAGATAACGAATACCACGTTAGCGCCGAATTAAACGCTCCCATCTATAACTGGTATTAAATTGTATTCCAAAACGATACCGCCGGATTGGTTCCGCAAAATGAAAGGCAGAGTTTTGTTAGGATTTAGCGAATATTCGGTTTTTAATACGCTAAGTGCTCTTAACAATTGACGTAGGATCGAGGGTTGAGGGTTGTACGTTTTAATTGAGATTAAAGCTTTTGTGATGGTGAGTGGTAAATTTAAGAAGGGTCTTTGATTTCAGTTTTTTTGTATTGTATATATCACCGGAAAAAAATGAACCGTAAATTTATTTATTTCCTATGAAATTTTTAAACTTCGTAGGATACTACACTAGAGATAAATTGTGTTATTTTTACGCCTACATTTTCGCCTACAAATTATTGAATTTCCAATGACATACAAAAAGTAATGACCAAGGAATAATAATCCCGTCACGTACCAATGTGCTTTCAAATTTTCGAAATTATATGTACGTTATCCGACGCTCTTACGGTGAAGGAAAACATCGTGAGGAAACCTGCGCACGCCTGCGAAGAGATTCAAAGGTTGTGCGTGAAGTCATCCAACCCGCACTGGGCGTGGACGACTAAGGCCTAATCACCCTATACGGGTAGGCTCGTGCCCCTCGGTGGGGACATTTAATGAGCTGTTGATGATGATAATGAATAAGAAATTTTAAAAGTATTGAACAGTTATAGAGCACGGAGTAGTTGATAACTCTTTATTTAGTCACGGCACACATATACTATAGCTGGTAAACGAGCGAAAGGCTCATTTGTTGGTAAATGACACCGCCACACATTTTTTTATTGAACAGGAGGCAAACGAGCATACGGTTCACCTGATGGTAAGTGACACCGCCGCCCATGAACATTTGCAGGACCTCAGGTCCCAGAAATGCGTTGCCGGCCCTTTAAGAATGTGTACGCTCTTTTTTTTAAGGACGCCAGGTCGTATCGCTCTGTGGAAGTTCATTCATCGTGGCAAAAAATGATGACAGAATCGAACTGTGGAAGACCTCAATCATCCAGGTGGTAAGGATGTAATTAGGAGTTCCTCCGAGATGTACGGTGGTGGAACTCAGCCGTAGGAATAAGCCCGAACAGCACTGAGCACTCCCCGTAATACAAGCGGTAGAAAATGCAAAGAGATGCCACATCTCTACGCAAACTCAGAGGGTCCAGCTGGTCACTAAGATCTGTGTCGTCAACGATTCAAGCCTTTATGTACACTTGCAATACTAGAGGGCACTGAAATGCGTTGCCGGCCGTTTTATTATTTATTTTCTATTGTAATAAACTGATCTGTACGGTCATATACGACAATTGTGCCTCAATTGATGGTAGAAACTCTGAATTAGTATTCTACTACTTATTTAACTGTTATTTGGTAATTGACATAATGCCGGTTGAGATGTCGGCTACTACATCATGTCCCGGGTTCGATCCCCAGGCCGTACAAACATTTTTGTTCATGAACATGTCTGTTTGTATTGAGCGGGGTGTTTTCATGTATAATATGTATGTATGGAAATACATACAAAAAAGTATCTAAGTTGTTTATTAGTTGCGGGTGTTTTTTGTGTATAATATGCATAATTATGTATCCCACCAAAAACATTCTGTAAAAAATCTAGCCAAGTCTCGATGGAGCTGCTTGATTATCTCTAAAAAGTAATGAAATCAAGACAAAGACGTGCCAAGTCGAAGTTCCTTCCTGCAATTAATTAATATTATGGTTGATGTTGTGTGACTTGATGTTGATGTTGTGTGATGATGAAAATTCAGCGCTCTGGTATTATCCAAAGGTTCTCAAATCGGGGCCTGAAAATGCGGCGAATGGATCTGTAAAGGATGGTACGGCAGTGTTTTGCTTCGCGCTCGACTTGGCGGGGGCACTGCCATGCCCCCAGATTTCCAAAACAGTATTTAGTATGTTTATCAGTTGCTTAGTACCCATAATACAAGCTTTAGCCTTAACTTAAAGCTAGATGTGCTGTGTGAATGTAGTGGATATTTAAAGATTTAATTATATTAAAACAAAAAAATAGAACTGGTGAATTTTGAAATACGCAGAATTGGGGCATAGCGCGCGTAGCAGAAGTTACCGTATAAACTTTCAGTGCATATTTCACAACACTGCAAAAAACCCCATCGGACAGCACAATAGAAAGTGAAACAATTCCACGTGCAAAGTCCATTAATTAAGGCTCTCGGAGCAAAAACACGAGGCCATTTGCCAAGCAAATTATGTACATAAATTATCATAATCGCGCACCGCCTGCGCTGGGCCCCACTTATAAATATTAAACAAATGTTATTTGCTTTTTCAAGTCTAAGGTAAGATAACTGGGTTGACTTGAGGAAACGGTTCACGCTTCTCGCTGTAGCTACGAGATTAACTTCTTAATTACTAGCTATGTGTGGGTCAATATTGTTTTCTTTGTTTATTGTTTCATATGGGGCAACGAGTAATGCTCATCCGTGGTAAGTTGCGGATCCTTGGAAAGTAAAAATCTTTTTGAATGAGTTGTTCCAGTATATTCCAAAAAAAAAAGCTCACGCCTTAGTCCCAAAAGGGTAGGCAGAGATGATGGAACGCCACTTTGCGCGCTCCTGACATACTTCCCTAGCTTCATTCACATCCATCAATCTTTTCATAGAAGCTCTTTTATTCCTTTTACTTGGGACCCCAGCCTTCTTAAGGACTTGACCAATTTGGTCAAGGTAAGTCTTTCTGGGTCGTCCCCTGCTCGTGTATCCTTCCCGTTCGCACAGTGCACCTACTTTGCTATTTCTCCTGTCACTCATGCGCTCCAAGTGTCCATACCATCTAACATACCTCTTTCTACTAATTATATCCAATAGATAAGTTATCTTGGAGGAACTCAAAATTTTCATCCTGGATGATGAAATTTTTCTATAGCCGACTCTGGCGACTTTTGTGCTAGGTAGAAACTAAGTAGAACATGTTTTATGTCATTAATTCTCACATCAATTGAAACTCTAAACAGTATATAGTTTCCTTATTAAAATAAGCTTCCTTCCTTCATTGTATTTCAATAGTTATATCGTTTTTAAACTTTGGCGGGGCACAGTAAAAAATCCTAGAATTTCATTATGAGTTTCCGGGTCTTAGCGACGATAATTTCTAATTAAGGGCTCAAAGTTATTCTATTCTGGCACAACGCGGAAAGTTTTGCGGGCGGCGAAATAATTTATAACTCACACTTTGTCAGTAATTGTCTTACGCTTTTATAACACTCACAGAGGGTTATTAAAGGTGATTGCTTTGGTAAACTGATTTTTATAACAAAAATAATATCCCACTGATATCACTAACAGCGCCATCTAGCCAAGTTAAGCGCGTAAAGCTTTAGTATGAGAACTAACAATGGATATAAATACTATTTTCAATAAACATACATATTATACATAGAAACACCAGACCTATACAAAAGACAAGTTCATGGCACACAAATGTTTGTACTGCACGGGGATTGAACTGGAGCCTTGGTAGTAGTCACAATACACCAAAGGGTCGTCAAAATAAATCTCTTGGCAACGTAGCGTAGCACGTTATGGACTGACACTTGCAAAAGGGTCGCTAGTGGAGGCTGGATGACGAATGTGGAGAACCAGGTGTTTGTAAGAACGGAAGAGATTGTCTCGAACTATGAAATGTGGATCATTGAGGATAAAAGCATTTTTTTATATTAAGACGCTATCAACTACTGTGTATATATATAAATATATATATATAGCACATACCATAGGTCGGTGTCCTTAAGGTAAGTGGCTTAATTATATGTATAACTAGGCTGTAATGATGACAATGACATGAAATTTAAAGTCTTTAAAGACAACTCTACTAAGTGTAATCAGAATTCTGAAATAAAAGATAACCTAAGTATTATTCATGAACTTGATATAAGGTCTTCGTCTATACTGCCAAGATATTAGCTCAGACTTATAAATATTTTAATTTAATTTTTTTTTTCATTAAGTTCTTTGTAAATAACTGTGTTAGATTGATACATATTTTTGGTTGTTTTTAATTTTTGTTTTTTATATATATTTTTTGTGTAATTCTACTGTTTGTCTCAATCTTAAATTTCACTTCAATATTGTTATTTGTTATCTGTTTTTATTTATTTTGCAATTTTATTTGTATATCTACGTATTCTTTTTCGCGCACATGATTGTCAATTAGTATTTATTTTAATTTTAATTTTGTACTACTTGTCATTTTTAGTTTTATGACTGTCCTCCTGGGCTTCACTGAAAAACAGCGTCCTGGCATGCTTTTACCGTGCCGGGACACATGCTGAGTGAGGTCCTATTTGGCATTTTATTTGTATTCATATTTTATATTTTGTATGTTTTTTTGCCAAATAAGTATTTCTTTCTTTCTTTCTTATCCTTTAATAACCATTTCTTATAATCTCAATCAATCAATCAATATTACTTTATTATGAATCACAGGTAAAAAGAGATGTTTACATTGAGAAATATAAAAGAAACACTGTATCCCGCCACTTGGGCATACAAAAGAAAACAGATGGTCAACAAGCTCTCATTAGTCATCGGACTTCATTTACAAAATCATATTTTCACAAATTTATGTCTAGTAAGTACGTATTAATTTCATTATAACATCTTTCTATCAATAACCTGTGTAATTTACTCTGGCACCTTATTATATATTCATGGGG
Organism: Leucinodes orbonalis; assembly: GCA_019425675.1. Taxonomy (NCBI): domain Eukaryota; kingdom Metazoa; phylum Arthropoda; class Insecta; order Lepidoptera; family Crambidae; genus Leucinodes; species Leucinodes orbonalis. The sequence goes on along the minus strand of PQWD01002425.1, from coordinate 9,499 downwards.
CATTACAGAAAAAACTTTGACTCATAAGTGTTGACTTACATGCAACCATGCAGAGGTTATGTTTATGTCGCTCACGCTTTCTAAAATCAAATAAATGCAGATTTTGTTTCACAAAAACGGCACACTCAAAGATGTAAATACACGGCACAGTTAGGTTTTTTTGTGTTTTTAAAAAATGGTACGCAGGTGTCAGTTCGTTTCAACTGAAACAACAACAACACTCCCCTGGTCCACCCACCTCAACATCTGCACCTTAAAGAAGTGCATCGTTGGTGGCCACATGGACATCGCTAAATGTATTAATTTTAAGTTCTAAATGTAATAATGAGAGTAAGACTTAAATAATGTAAGAGTTATTGCTACTATTATTATATAAATATAAAACAGAGAGAGAGAGAGAGTATTATGATGTTATTTATTCCCTTTATTTTAAATATTCACCCCCCTACTTTCTAATGTAAATATTTAGTTATTTTAATTCTGACTGTTATCCCATTCGCCCTTTAACCAATTCTTTGCCCCATGCGCGAACACTAACATAATATTTATAAAATTAAATTACAAAATAATCTTAACTAAAAAGAGTACGGACCATGAGTCTGTAGATGTAATTTTATTAATAAAAAAAACTGAAACATTGATCTAAACATTGTTTTTGCGCTCTAAATACATCGATTTTATTCGTGAGTTACCCCAAAAACTATGCCATATCGCAATGTCGAAGCCACGTTTCCATGATAACAGTTAGCAAAGCAGTCTCAGTAGTTACTTTAGATAATTTATATAAAGCATACGAGAATTACTGAATTATTACATCAGTAATACTCGTACCACTGAGGCAAGAACTCAGTAATACTTTAATTATGATCAGGAATCCTAGTTATGAATTCAGTCCATAAATTTTCAATAGTTCAAGAGGCTCCCGATGTAGCCTCTTCAACTATATATCCGCACCAAATTAGCGTTTCCAGTTCTATCTGTATCGATTAGTGGCAGTTATTGCACCAGTAATATTCAAACTTGCAGAGATACTCGTAGTTGTGCAAAAGATTATTATCAACAGGCCAAATCACTGAAGCGCTTTTTTTTCAAAGCATCAAAATCATATTTTTAGTTTAGTATTTTAATCGTTTTTTATTATATTTTTGTATACTTTTTGACGTTCATAAGTGCTTTATATAAGCCTAATTTGAAATAATGTTTTGACTTTGACTTTGACTTTATTGTATTATTGTTATTATTTTGTACGCTGCCAAATCTGTTCAATACGACATGCAAAATTCCAAAGTTCACATCCAGATATAACGAAATTCATACTTAATTTTATGAATGTGAAAGTAAGTCCGTCTATCTATCTTTTTGTCTGTATGTTTGTTACGCTTGAACGCCTAAATGGCTTTACNAAAAAAAGACTAAGAAACAGATGACTGACGTGACGTATGAATCGAAACGACGCTAACCTGTTGTTTTTACTTTTTTTTACTTTTTGTTTATTTCTAAACGTAACACGAAGTCGTTTTAGTCTTAATATATAAAGATTTTATTGCGATCACGGTACAAAAAGCAATAAATTCAAATCAAACGGTTCCATTGAAGCCTTTGGAAGCCACGGGTCAAGGTCGTGCCCTCAGGCTCCGGCGATATATCGTCGCAATTGATCCAAAAGCAAATCGTATAAATGACGACTTACATTTGCGGATTTTGAACATTTCAATAATAGACCTATACCATTGGTTGGAAGTACGAAATAACATTCCAGTGAGTAAACAACTAGAAACTTGAACTTGTACTTTATCAGCGGCCACTTAGTTGAGTCACAATTAGTTGCTAACTTGTAGCATGGAGGTTATGGTATTTATAACAGAAGAAGATAGAAATAATAGATTCTATGGTCTGAAGATCAATGATTAAAGTTACAAATTTCAGAATATACAATTCTGAAATCTGTGGTTAAAGTATTAGCTAATCTGCTTTTATTGACAGTATTAAATTTACCAAATAATAAGTTATTTATTGTTTTGCTACTTTATAACTTACTTTGCAAACTGTATAAGCTCAGTACACGCCACTGCTAAAATGGCATAATTGCAATAACCCGGTGAGATGGTGGAATTGAGGTTACAACGCATACTTATTCACGGTCTCCCTAAATAAAATAAATGAACTATGAAGACATTGAAAACTTAAGTCAACAAAGACAACTGAAATGTTTGACACTGATTGCACTCTCGCGAGGATAATAACCTCAAATTACACAAAGGAACAACTATTTTACAAATATAATATAGTAACAACGATGTAATGCTGTAAATTCCAACAAGTGAACTTATCTCGCGTCTGCTCAGGTATAACTTTTGTATTGCTCCACTATTTCATGGATGTTATTTATATATAAACCTTCCCTCCAATTACTTTATCATTAAAAAAAAACGTCAATATCCGTTGCGTATTTTTAAAGAGAAAGCACATAGGGACAGAAAAAGCGACATTGTTTTATAATATTGAGTGAAGTTATTGCAATAATGCTTTCACAACTAATCATGAGCCGTCGAATTGTCGCCTCGTTTATATTCCACGTGATATCGTCCCACTTTCCACGAGCTGTGCAGCGGATTCGACTATGATTCGAGACGTTTCTAAACACTTGACTTTTAGGTTTGTAAACAAGAAATTGCATTCTGCGGATGGCTTTCTTGTGATGTTCCCCCAATTAGGCTGTCGGGTTCAGTGGATCGTAGGAAGTCTAGAAAACTATGCTAATTTAGTTGTAATCTGGTTGCGGTCGGGCCGCTGTAAACTAACCCGGTTAACGGTTTATTAACTATATTACTCATTGGATTATTTTTCTTCTACTCAAGTAATAAGACCAGTGTTGCCACCTTTGTTTAATAAAAAGGGCTTTTTGAGAAGTTAAAAAGAGCTAGATAGGGCTAGATTGAGCATCAAAGATTTTCTGCTCTAAAAATGCTGAAAAAATCATGTCATAAAGCCGTTTTTTTAGAGCGCCTATAAAATCATCATCATGACAGATGATATAGCCAAAAAGTACTTGTTACCTAATGTCTTCATAATTTGGTAATATTTTCAAGACAGTGAAAAAGAGCTAAATCGTTAAAAAAGGAATTCACCTATGCTAAAAAGTGCTAGAACCAGCTACAAAAGGGCTAAGATGGCAACACTGAATAAGACTTAGTATTTTAGTTAAAGGAATTGAAATACATAAATAATATATTAGTAGGTACGTATAATATGAATCAACTAATGTAAACTACACAACGAAAGCAGATATTGTGCAATGTGCAGCAGTGTCGCAAAAAGCGGCAGTACCACCTATTCACAAAGGGCCCGGTTTCAGTCCAATCTCCCTAAAGCTTTGCTATGCAGAACGGCCTGTCTCTTGCAGTGGGATGTTAAAAGACTTCAAGAGACGTAACAAATTATGAATTTAACATCAAATGTCGTTACCAGTGACGTGCACAGAGATTATGAGTAGGGTATACAAAGTGAGAGACACTAATCGCTAAATCAATAAATAATTTACATTTTTGTCAAATTGAGTGCTGTTAATGACAGAAAATCAGCTCTGGTTTCAAATCTGTAGAGGAAAATGGACGAATAAGTGGAAATCATTTAATATGTTGACTATTTTCCGGGTTGTCTGGACGAACAGGGCATGCACTTCTTATTTGTATATATGGAGTGCAGTCACTGATCGTCACCTACTCTGTCTAAGCTCTTCAGGGATAGATTGGGGATAGGGGTTTCTAGTTTAACAACGTTTTCTCAGGCATCTGTGTTAGATCGTCTTGTAATGTTTACATACATTGCAATGACGTTGTGTTTATAATGATCACGCGACCAATGACAAAGGAATTAATGATCGTGTCGATGACTCGGCGGCAATGTGCGTTGCGGTTATGTGAAACTCTTTCCCTGTCTTTGGTATTTATCTGGTAGGTATACGGTAAAGTGCATTGTTATAGGCTAGGGGACTAGAAGGCGCTGTGTGAATGTCCGTAGAAATTATTTATATTTAAAACAGAAACTTTTCCTGTACAATACCTACTCACAAAACTATATTTTAATATACCTATATATTCCATAACAATTATTCCAAAACAGTCTTTTTTATATATAATCGCTTCGAAGTGTTTGTTACTCGATATAAATGCAGTGTTACTGCCAAATTCGCCATTGAACCCAATAAAGTTCAATGTCGACATTTAACCTTTTATAGTTGAATACACTTCATCTGTTAATTTTAATTTCATTGTAAACCAGTTTTTTGAAAACCAATTGCATCTTTCTTTATTAAGGAAGTAAATTTATTGTTAAAATAAAACATAACAAGGATTTCATACCAAAAAAACAAAACCTTGGCAATGTGGTAAAACAAATATAACTTCTTTTGAAAACTCACTTTGTCTTTCTTGAAACAATGATTACAAGTGAAAAGCCCTAAGTATATTTTGATTTTATCATTTAAAATCGGCACTGCGTTTTGAATTCGATTCGAAATTAATTTTAATAATGGCTTCTATTATAACGATTCTGGTATGGCTTTTTAAACCGTGAAATATAATTTGCTAAAACGTGCTTTTCGGCATCATGTAGAATTTACAAAATTTACTGCTATTCAGCGATGTTATTGTCAAAAATGTGTTTAAAAGCTTTCTAAGGTAAGACCATTTAGGTAGTTCACACAACCTTGCTCCAATTGCAAACAAGTCAATACATTCAACAATTGCGTGAATCCCTTCGAAACAATTATTATAAAAATATTTAAAAAAAATACTAAATTTACTACACATCAACTAACTTAACAAATTTCACTTGTATGTCTTTAACAAATGGACTTGTACAATATATTTTTCTATTATCTTAGGACGGTAAAAACGAGAGTTTACAAAAGTCATCATTCAGTGTAGTAATTAATCATCAATTGGCTGTTAATCCGAGTTAATAGTGGATGCGTGTGTCGACCAGTCATTATCTGCTTCTATTCTATCACCCATGCTTTAAACGTATTTTTTATTCTAAAGACATGTTTTTTTCATACAATAATTGTTCACCATGCTCGTCATGTTATTTATGTTTGACGTCATAATACTTGTTGTCATGGGTCATTAACCATTAGTATACTACATTATGTGACTACTTACCATCAATCGGGTGCTTGCTTTGTTGCAACTTATAGTATTATTATCGCAAAGATAAGCTCAATAACGAAGCCTTTCTATAAACTATGTCGGTAACTTTTGTTCCCATGCGGATAAAATAATTTCAGTTCATATTCCTGAGAGAGACCCGAACGTTGCTCGTCCATGTCTAAAAGGCATTGATGGCATCTAATTACATTGTATTTAAAGGACAAATGTAGTGGCTCAGTCACGCCTCACATTTGACTCAGTTAAACATAACCTACGCCTTTGATGAATATTCAGATTTCGCCATTTGTATTCATGAAGAAGCATGTAAGATGTATGCAAATCTGTACATTTCTGGCGTTGCCATCAATATACACCGTGAGAACTGTCAGACAACTATATTTCGCATATAGTTTAAGGTCACCTAAATACGTAACAAGGCAAGAGAATTATACCAAATAAAGTACTATTATTTAAATAATTATCATCATCAGCTCATTAAACGTCCCCACCGAGGGGCACGAGCCTACCCGAATAGGGTGATTATTAGGCCTTAGTCGTCCACGCGGGCCCAGTGCGGATTGGACGACTTCACACACAACCTTCGAATCTCTTCGCAGGCATGCATGAAGGTTTCCTCACGATGTTTTCCTTCACCGTAAGAGCGTCGATAACGTACATATATTTTTCGAAAATTCGAAAATACATTGGTACGTGTCGGGATTTGAACCTCAGCCCTCCCGGTAGGAAGGCGACAGTTCACACCACTGAGCCACCGACGCTCTAAATTCTATTTAAAAATTATGTTCTATATTAATTCTATATATTCCGTCCATAATGTTTAGGTAAATGTTTTACCCGAATATAGTGTTTTTACCAGATGGTTAGCTCGATAATTAGGCACCTAGGTATATAGGTATCTACCACATTGCGGAATATTGCCCCGTAAAATAGGTCTTTTGCACTTGTGTTGGGGTAAAATGGCACTGTAGCTAGTGAAATAACTGGGAAGAACGGAACTTTAACTGTCGTCACGGCTGACATAAGAAGAGCAGTTTTGGTACAAAAATATAAGTCTTCTAGTGTCTTTCTTCGCGTGTGTGTTATGCGATAAGGTAATTAAGACGAATTAGTCAACTTAGCCATCAAGAATGTATGTATAATGCAGATAATGAGAAAAGCTTTCCGTTCGTATGGACTTGTTGCTGATGGCCTCATAGCTTCACCCAGAATTGGCGAGCTCAGAGAAGGCTCCACTTGTATAATGCAAATTAAAAAAAATCCGATCATAGAAGTAACAATTTAACTTTTGAAATAAAATTCGTTAATTATGTAAATCCTGAGATGCCTTCATGCGGTAAGACATATTTTAAATACGCATAAAAATCGATTTCATGGGTGAAGTTGCCATTGAAATGGTTAATAACTGTGAAGGTCCAAGTAAAAGTTACTGCGAGGCCTCGCAAAATTTTTTTGGTTTATAAATAGCCAAGGCAAAAGTACGAAAAGATTAAATACTATAATAAAGTATATAATGTGAATTGATAAAATTATTATTTGTTCATGGAAGGCAAGTTTCTTAACGCTTAGGTATGTTTTTTTTATTCTTTTAGTTTTGTTATCTAGGTTTGGACCTAAATAATGTGTTTGAGACTATTAATCGGCGCATGGATTGTTATTATACTAGTTTTTGTGGTAATTAGTGGATTTTATGGTGGTATGATAAGGTTATTTCATAATAAGGGTTTTATTTTCCTACAATTATGATTGCACCCACGTAGCTTAAGTTCGGCTGTTAAATTCAATCGTATAGATGTGGGATAGTGACAAAATAATAAAAAACCTGATAGCTATTATAAGGCTGTAAACATCAATATTATTCAAAGAGATAATGTTAACTTGTATTTTTTTTTGTTGATTACATTCTAGTGAAAAAATTTTATATAAATTGGTGCTTTCAACATTAAATTTAACCAAAGGAAAATAATCTCAAAAAAGTTATCAACCAACCGGATTGAATGCGATCGAGCGTTTTAACAATAAATGGATACAAAAGTGGGTCAAGTTTAATTAAATTTAACGGAAAAGGTTCAAGTTGAACTACGTTTTTTAATTCTGCCCGGACGCCGACTGTCGGGCATTTCACGCTTTCGTTCATTTCCAAAAGAATTAAGAACGCGACCTTTCGACGACGAAAGTGATTTTGTTGTTGAGATTATATGCTCACATTGATAGATTTGATACAACAATGTCAATGAGAGAACTGGACTCTGACTAATTTTTTATATCGTTACATTTTTCAAATAATATCAATGAGTACCTAAGTTGCTTGGAATTTTCTTTTGTTTAGCCAAGGTAGGTTGCCGGCAACTGTGTTGATTTATCAATAATAAATTTATCTCATAAACCAACGTTCTGTAAGTTTGTCTTATATATTTTGTTAGGTTTTTACTGGAAATACGTTTTTATGTAAAGTCGAAATCTATAAAATCAGATTATTGTATTCTGTAAAATATTCTTATTCTAAATAAATTAATACTTGATAAGATTCATATCGCTGAAATCATGAAAAACTGAAACATAACTTAAGGCAATCTACCTGGGGAAAAAATGCCAACGTCCATATCACGTTGAAAACACCGGTTCTCGTCCGATCACCGAAGGTAAGCAACGTCAGGCGTGGTCAGTACTTGGATGGGTGAAAGGGAAAAAAAGCGTAGGACCCCCCCAAAAAATTCTGTCCAAACACCAAACTCCTTTTTTATAAGGGATTTATCTTTTTAATAAACTTTCAGTGCGCAATATTCATCATTCAATTGTTAATCATCTTGTTATTTTGCTCACTAATAGCTTTGTTGATTTGCCGATTTTTTGTTAGACAACGGAAGAGTTGACAGTCGAGTCAATTTGGCCGTGAGCACGTAGGCGAGCGTAACGACACAGTGTCACATCAAAGCGTAATTGAAGCGTGACAGGTGTCACATACGGCGTGACCCGCGATACGTGTTCCGCGTTCATCACTGCCACTCCAACCGTGACCTACGCCAATGATATTCTGTATATATAAGGGTAGATACGCCATCTGTGCCTCAAAAACGAACCGCCAAAGAGTATACAATTGTAGGCTCTTTGTTTAAGTAAATGTACGCTCATTCGAAATATGTGTATATGTGCTGTCGCTGCATTTGGAACACTTTTTCGATTGTTTTGTGAGCATATCACGAATCTATACTTTTTACATCATAGACCTCTACGCACGCGCGGTGCCGAGCGATGGAATGATAAATTAAAATGGTAATAAACATATTCGCATCACCTAAGTTACTTTGTTACGCTTGTGTTGTTGTGGCATAGAATTGATATAAACACACACTAGCTGATTATGGAACTTTAAATACCTCTCTTGAAAACTTACCGATATTTTGACGGTTCCCGGTTGGCATTATCTTATCAATAACATAAAATACATGAATATTGAAATCATAACACGGCAATATCTTCTAACGCAGCAAACACTATTTGAGAAACCGTTTTTCATTCATTGTTTATGATTGTCATTTTGATGATATGACGTATTTGAATTGAAAATTTGCTTACTTTTCTTTATTATAAGGATTTATCAAATATTATACTTTACTATGGAAACACACACCCTAATTTTTCATAATAGACAAACAATGATAGTAGACAAATAATTATTCGTCAATAATGTACATAAATAATGTAGACTAAATATATAAGTAGGATTAAATAATTTTAGTATTTAAAAAAACTAAGTAACTTCTGAATAAGACAAAAGAGTGTTTATGTGTGCCTTTTTTCAATGAGAAGATAAGTTTTCCACACCGATCCAATCTCGATTGCAACAATCTCATTATACTACAATTGCCATGTTGAAACCCTGTAGCCCTAGCGTTGAGAACCTACCAACAATGGTCGCACCTCCCAACAATAACAAATACAAGTGTACAACTTGTTTTATCTGTCATTTATCTCCCGACCTTCAAGATCGGGTGTGGTTCTCACGGTTTTCAGCGTTACAATTTTAATTTCTTTCCGATTCGTCATAAGGTTCATTTTTGAATAGTATCTAACATCGTGACCGTTAACAAAGATGCAGTGCTTAGGTGCTGACCTTTTGAGATCTAATTCATCGGTTGGTTTATAAGATACCACACAATTTCACGCCCTTTTGCGTAATTTAGAAGCGAATATTGTGAGATTCGTGTGAAATAAACGGTCCAGTTGCCAAATTGGTTTGAGGAGTACATAAGCTTAGGTCTTATACTCAATTTGTCGTCACAGAAGGAATTTTTTTTATTCCCTTCTTACTGCCATTACGATTTGGTTAT